>RHPI01001292.1:270428-326343 GCA_009103225.1 Chlorokybus atmophyticus | reverse complement strand
GGGAGGGCAGGGAGGGGTCATGTGACCGCGTGTGGCTTTGTAAGTCAGTGTATATGCAAGGATTCATGAGTTACCATTCAGCCTTGTATTGCATCAGGTGCGCACCATTCCATCCTGCGTGAATGTGACGGAGCGCGGCTTCACAAATCGTGACGGGCCTGGCATCTCCCCCACAGTGAACTGCCAAAAGCCAACTGCGGTTTACTTATAATGAGAAAGCTGGCACGCACAGTTGTGCACAGACAACACAACTCACATTTCTGATCTCTGCAGCGGTGGCAGTCAACCCTTTGCCAGACAGCAGCCGCATATCTGTGGCAGCCCACACAGTTTGAACCATGATAGCCATGATAGTACAGTCAACCATGTTTGTAGTACGACAGCCCTTGAGATAGGTTTGTAGGACAACAACTACAGAGTGTTTTAAGCGATATTGTGGTGGTGTGTACACTACCAAGGGAGTGCGCAGTGTGCGTGTCTAGATTTGGGAAAACCAGAATTCCAGCTGCGCAGGAGGCAGGGAGGGTGAATAACAACAACAATATGATTTATTGTGCAATCAAAGCGCAGTGACCAGCTTAAGAAGCACGAGCTGACATTGCCACCTGATCTGAGCACACAATCGCACACATTGCAGCACGCCCCTGCTTGCGTGCATTGCAAGTGAGCAAGCAAGAGTAGACCAGGCCAGAAAAGGGCTAAGCTACGCATCGCTCACCGTCCACAACGCTGGCCATGCTTTCAGCCGCAGCGCTGGGCGAGGCAGCGGCAGCTGCTGCGCCTGGGCGGTGAGGAGGACAGCGCCTCAGCCTGGGGGCACGCCGTTGGGCAAACAACGACGGCAACGAAACCCTTGACGAGGACAACAGCGCCGACGACCCTGCCAACCACGCCGCCGCCGCCGCAACCATCACAGAAGTTCCCAATGGGACCGTTGCTGAGCTCTGTGCATTGATGTGCATTGGGTTGTGCGGGAGAGCTTTGGTGGAGGTGGCGA
Source organism: Chlorokybus atmophyticus (assembly GCA_009103225.1). Lineage (NCBI taxonomy): Eukaryota > Viridiplantae > Streptophyta > Chlorokybophyceae > Chlorokybales > Chlorokybaceae > Chlorokybus > Chlorokybus atmophyticus. Next base: position 325,346 of record RHPI01001292.1, on the reverse strand, counting down.
CTTCGGCTGCGGAGGAGCAGGAGGAGGACGATGACGAGGAGCAGGAGAGGCTAGCTAACGCACCCGAGCATGCATGCCTCTGACTAGTGACAGCTGGACCCAAGGCACCTTGCTTCCGTAAAAGTCTTGTTGCCAAGCAAGCAGCTGTCGCTGTGGTGACGTTGGCTGGAGAGATGAGCACGCACGCGCAGGTTGGATAACAGTCTACGCCATGGTATTGAAAGATGGCAGTCAGATCTGCTGCAATGCACGCTTACATGCCTATGCCCATGCTCATGAACATGCCTGTCTCCGTGCTCATACTTATGCTCGTGCTCACGCTCATGCTTATGCTCATGTTGACGCTCATGCTTTTGCTTGATCCTGTGCTTATGGTACACATGCTTGTGCTTGTGCTTACAGGTGTGCTGTTGCTTGTGCAGTTGCTGAGGCTTCTGGCTTGAGCTCAGCACATGACATGACACTTGAGCATTGCAGTTGTATGCTTAGGCTAATGCCCATGCGCAAAGTCCTCTCTTGCAACAGCAGGCAGAAGGAGGAGAGTTCACTCTGGAGCTGGAGGCGCTCAGTGACGTTGACCTGGAGGAAGAAGACGGCTACGACACTGATGGTGTGCCGGACGATAAAGATGACGACAATGAAGTGGTCCCAGGGAAAGGTGTGTGTGAGCAGGAGTGCATTACACTATCCCCACTTGACAACATCACAACATGTCACATCAGATCAGATGCTGTTGGTCAGGCTCTGGGCTGCTTGTTTTACTCTTACACTGGCCATGCATGCAGTACATGCTCTATAAGCATGTGTGAAACAGTGTAGGACTCATCCGAACACACATGTCCATGTGCGCACATCAATGCATAGTTTCTGAGTCTTGGTATGTTGCAAGATTACAAACTGCCTGGTACACAGGCGAATGGTGGAGGCTTTGCGATGGTGGGACGTCCAGCTGGCAGAACAATATCGCGGCCATCCTGCCGGAGATGGGCGGCATGGTCGCGACATGCAAGGATATACGGACACAACAGGTGTGGAGTGCTGTACTACGTCATCCTATCATTGAACAATATATGTGTGACAATTGGTGTGTGCGCGCGTGCGTGCACACACGCTTGTGCACACAACAAATTTACTACTCCCCTGCTGCACTGCACCCCGTGCTGGATTTGAACATACGGTTACTCCATTGCTGTCGCTACTGAACAGTCCTAGACTGTCTGAATATCTAAGTCTTTATCCTACCATTGTATACATGGCAAGTGCACGCGCCCGTGTGCGTGTTTATTATACAACACCAACTGATAGTGCCTACTACTCATTGCCGGACAGGGTGGTGCCCTGCCAGACGCGGAGCGCATACGCAACATTGAGACCTCTTTGCTTGAGATCATGGACCAGCTCAAAGGTCTTCGCGGTAAGTGCCCAAACATTAACAGGCAATGCTAAGGACTACTTGTTCGAAACAAACAGAAGAATGTGAAGCACAATGCTGTAACTTGGCTTACTTGTGGCAGCATCGACGGTTGCTGTTGCACGCTCGGGAATGGGCAAATCCAGCACAGTGAGTGTCATTGCATCAGTTTGCAAGGTCGACCTCTGGACTTGTGTACTGACTGTTGCTTTGGCAGCTCAATTACATACTACAAGCCAGTGAGCCCAACCATGGTATGTGTTGGGGGATTACAACCACAGCATCAATGCATCATCTCAATTGCTGCCCATTGATAAATGATGGTAAAAGAGTCTGTACATTGATGTTGCTCTATCGTTTACCTGTCAGCTGCGTACAAAGCTGCGGTACAAGAAGATGGTTTCAAACCCGAGATGGAGGTTGTTGCTTCGGAGATGCACGATCCCTTCGTGAAGACAATAAGCAGCCCTGTAAGTAGAGTGTGTAACCCAATGCTGTCAGGTTGTTGGCTACCTTATGGCTTGCACACAGCCACCCACGCACGCGCATGCACGTGCGCGCACTACGTGCAAAGTGCCCTCAATGTTGCTTACACAGGTGGAGCTGATACGCGATGCCCCGGTTGGCGCACTTGTTGAGGTTCGTGTATGCGTGAGATGCTAACAACCACCTGTGGTGTGCGAAACACAACTGACTCTTGTTTGCATCTCATCATAGGAGTACTGCGTGGAAGATAATGCGTGGTATGAAGCGAGGGTGATCGCAATTGATGCAGCGGGCAAAAGAAAGCTTCGATCAGTTCAATTTGTCGCAGGTTTGATGCTTACACACACACACACACACACGGAGTCACGCACACATGACCACAAGCACACATGCAAGCCCCCATGCATGCACATTGTTGAACAGTTTCTGTTTGGGTCCCAGACATGGAGGAGGTGGATGAACACGATGTGGAGTTAAGGGAAGCCAGGCACCGGTATAAGTACGACGTGCGGTTTGAAGAGGGAGTCAATAATGGTGACAACCAGCATCTGAGAATGGTTGATAACATGGATGAGTTAGACTATTACCTTCTCCCGGAAGGCAAGTGCTAACTTGCGTACGTGTGTTGTGCACATGCGCTACCAGCCTTGTGTTTGTTAACGATCTAATCTGTTGAGTGCAGGGGATGTCATGGACACGACGTGTGTCGCCTGCTACATGACAAAAGGTAAGCATTAGACTCTGTAGTAGCACACATACCCCCATACAGGACAACTTGGAGCGCAGGAAGCCAACCCTTCTTGTTGCAGGTGTCAGACTTCAAGTGGTTCTTTATTACGAGAGCGTTGAGGCGGTTGGCAAAGCGGCTCGTGACCTCACGCTTGCAATCACAGCAGCGGATAAAGAATTGGTAAGTACTTTCTCAATGTGTGCGTGCATGATAACGCCTCGTGAATGTGCTTCTCCAGCACATACACACGCGAAGCCATCACACGTTACACAACCACCACCTAACGCTCACAACCTGTCACCACCTTTGCATGCCAGCAAGCTGCAGAGACTGCTTTACGCAAAGCGGCTTTGCGCGAGATAGTGAAAAAGAAAGGTGGCCAGCGGAAAAAGCGGCAGCGTGTGGAGGAAGAAGCTGCTGTTGACAAGAATTATGACGCTGGTGGTGATGATGATGATGGTGATGATGACCACCGCAATGGGAATGGTGAACAGCGTAGCATGCTTGATGCACGTGAGCTGGACACTGCAAAGGCCATGTTTGGACTTGACCCCAAACAGCCTCTCAACGAGATTGACGTCGCCAAGCTCAAGGTGGGGAGTGGACTGACATGTGCTATTCAGCAATTGCGTACACACCAACAGACGCACATGCATGCACTTGTGTAAACTACTGGCTCCGTAGCTTCCAGCCGTTTATAAGGATCGATTGGGACATAAGCTGGTGTACACGCCCTCTTCTGGCAACTGGTCTCAGGTGGGTTACACTCTGGTATCCTATGACTTGAATTGAACTTTCATTGCCAGATACACAGTAGCAATCAAAGTGCACGCACCATGCCTTTCTATGCTATGTTCGTCACTTATACAACATCTATAACACGTATGCAGGCCATGCAGCAGGTCCGAGACTTCATTGCATGGCACACCACAAAATCTTGCAATCCCTGGTGGCGACTGATTAAGCTGGTGGTCATAAAAGGGTACAGTGTAGTACTGTTTGTATATGTGCCCCTGCACGTACGCGCGTGTGTTACATGGACTGAAGCAGGATTGGCATGACTTGTATGTACTTGCACCTTGTGTCCACGCATGCACCACTTTGCAGTCCTTGGGAGGTGGTGGGTGGTGGCATGGATCTGGTGGATGCGCCCGGGGCAGGACATCAAGATTACGCGCGCACAAGAAGCCTTGATAGAGCCGTAAGAGAAGCTTCGGGCACGCTTCTCCTCGTCGATAACCGCAAGATTGATGGGTAATCAACAGACGATGGCAAGATGTTAAGCATCACGTATCATGTTGCTGGCAGCTTCCTGTTAGCCACATGCATCTCTTATACATCGCACCTTTGCATTGCTCTTACTATCCCCAAGGGCATTATTGCCTGTTGCGAACACAATTGTCTCGCAACGCACAAGTGTCTCAGTGTCTCGTTCGTGCTTGAAACTGTTCAGGGATGTGAAAGTGGCATGCCGGGAGTCCGGTTGTTTGCAGCAGCTTGCGTTGGCCGCGCTCGCACGTGTGGTACGCACCTCCCAGGATGTGGCCTCATCCCCGTTGGTCAAGTCCAAGCAGAAGGCGCTTCCAAACTCAGCGACACTGACTCGTGCCGAACGCCACGCGTTGGCACTCGTCATGCTCGGCGACAAATGCTTTCCTTACAGCCAAAAGGGTCTCAACTGCACGGCGCTGCTGAATGGCAGACCCACGCAAGGTGTGGTTGGAGGCAATGGCATCAAGTTGCATCGACATAATTGTGTCGTTCGTGACATGTTGTGTCTTGCTAGAGCGTGAGAGGCTGATGAAGAAGGAGGCGGACGTGTTTGCTGGTCACAAGAGCACGCTGAAGGCGTGTGTAGCAGAAATGCTCATTCGCCAACACGGCGTAGCACATGTTGCAGCTGGTGCGCTTGACGAGAAAGTGTGTTGCTTTGTGCAAGTTTTTTACTTGCAACTTCTCACTGGCAAACTTGCATGTCACAGAGAGGGCCGCAGCGGCTACAGTAGAGGAGCAGGTGCGAACCATAGCATTGTACCCGCGGCTCTTTTTTGACTCGATGCACAAAGAGCAACTGTCGGTTGAGAGCTCAAGACTGCCGGAGCTCAAGAGCTTCCTGCAAGAGGCCGTCACCCTGGGTGCTGCACGCCTCAAGGTATACACGGAATGCAGTGTGCCTGCATATAGCCGTCAAGAGTAAATGCGTGTACATGTTCATGCGCGCGCGCGCGTGAGCGCCTGTGCTTGTGTAAATGCGCGCGCGCGTGCGTTTGTGCGCGGATGTGGCCATTGTGCTACTGATTGGCACATACATTGGTTTGTACATAACAGTCGGTGAAGGTTTTGACTAGGCACGCACCATTATCAGAATGCTGAAAGCAAATGACTGGCTGAACCTCTCTTTGCATATTAGGATGAAGCTTGCAGGCTGCTCAGGAGCGCGTCCGCCATCGTGGCGCAGTTTGCAGCTCTGCAGGAGGAGCTGTTTAACCTGCGTGTGGCCCTGTCCAGCTCAGGTGGAGGCGGCGGGAACATGCAGGAGCTCGCACGTCAACGCCTCCGCAAGGCTGCACCGCAGGCCATCAAAGCGTGGGACAGCTTCCCGTGAGTGGTGGTGTGTCTGTGCAGAATGCTTGCGAGCACTGAGTTTACACTTACTCTGGCGCACACGCACAGATGCGCGCACCCACATTGTCAGGCACTGTCTCCTCCAGATACACCAAGTGCTTGCTTTGCTTTGCAGTTGAATAAGTCAAGAGCAATCTGGTGTGATTTGGCAGACTGGAGCGCTGGAAGGAGAAGTTCAAGCAGGTAGTGCAGCAGGAGATGAACAAGGTGTTCGAGGTTGGGAGAAAGCTATGTACAGTGGAAGAGGTACTCTGCAGCAGTACTTGTCTTGATTATTGTTCAACACGCTGTGTTGACTCGACGACCGCTAAGTACACACATGGCAGTTTGGGTGGCAACTTTCTGGCGTCACAGAAGATGGCCAAGAGCGTGTCACACCGGCCTGGAAGTCTCGGCCTTCTTCCTGGAACAAGGCCATGATCACGCCGGTTTGGCCGGACATCCAGTCTCTGCTGCGCGATGGGGAAGTCAATGGTACATTCATCTGCGCATGCACAACTGTTCCTTGCTTACTGTTCTGATGTGTGTCCCGTATATGGTAGGCTACAAGCTGTGGAACGTCATGGCCAACCCCCTCTTTGGTAACTAACACTCCAATTGCCATCATTGCTTGACTTAATCGTTAAGTCATAGTGTGTGTCTGGCATAACAACTGGCTGGGATGGGTTTTGATGTCAACTTTCTCAGATGGAACCGGTTGGGAATTTCCTGCATCTCTCTGCTTCGGGTAAATCATAGTCCACTACTTGTCTGCTGATTGCATTTGAGAAAGCTACGGAGGCACAGTTGGATGGTTCTGCCACTATAGCATGTGTGCTTGCAATGTGATCATGCTCAGTACAATTGTAATGTGTCTGCTGTGCGCATACCCTTTTCAGTTGGCTCGATAATCCGGAGCTCGTGCAAGTTGATGATGACCTGAGCCCTCTTTACGTTTTGTATGTTGCCATACACAAAGCGAGCGTGGCGCCATCAGAAGGTCTGCTAAAGGACAACTCCAAACTGGCCCGAAGGTTGTGTGCATACTTCCGTCATTATGTTTGCGTGAAACTATATGGGATTGGGATTCTTACCGATGTTACTGAGCTTCGCTTTCAGGTGCCAAACCATCATGTCAAGCCAGTCCCGGCACCTGTTGGAGGATGCAAAGCGGCTCATTCAGAAACTCTTCAGTGTGCGTGAGGCTGGCGTGTGGGACAAATACGAGAGCGTAAGTGCGAGAGATACACACATAGGCAAAGTCGGTCATGATCGCTTGTTGGCGCTCTTTTACAACCTCATAACTGCATGAGTCCAACATGTCTTTTCTTCAGGCTAACGTTGATGCCGCGGCACGGTTTTGCGCGGAGCTGCTGGAAACTCTTAAGCGAGGCCGACAGAGCTACCAGAGAAACTTAGTGACTGCTGAGACGAAGCTGCCGAAACTGCTGGACGCCTGCGAAGCAGCCTTTGTCATGCCATTTGTAGGTATGACATACATGCATGCACGCATGGGCGCTGGCATGCATATACATGTATCACTGCACTGCCCGCAAGCGTTTGATAACATGTGCATGCTTGAGCTTCTTGGTTTTGGTAGCCGGTGATGCATCTTTACAGATGCACACAGACTTGCGTAACCTGTTGATATGTCATCCAAGCAGATACAAGTGGTATGATACATCCAGTAGACCAGGCAGCCGACATGTCTCTCTCTGTCTGTTTTCTTTCTTTCCTCTTGCAGAGCATGTGGCGCTGCAGATCGACAAGGTGGCGCGCGAGGCGGACGCCCTTGTTCGCGCACACCATGCTGCGCTGCGTGACTTCAACTTTGCTGCTCGCGGTATTGATGCTATGATGCAGAATGGACAGCTGCATGCCAGGTTAGCGTACTGTCGATAACTGCTACCACTCGTGGTGCAACAAGCTGGTTCCATCGTCACGTGTGCTTGTTTCGCGCATTTGCTTGCACACCTCTGTGTGTACAAACATGCACACTCCGTGCACACAGTTGCAACTGTGTGCACGCATCAATGTCACGCTGCGTGTATCTCCACAGGATGCGGGGCCACCAGGCTGCCATTTGCCTGCGTGATCACATGAACCTGCTTATGAAAGGCAAGGATGCCAACACGACCTTCACTCCAAGCTTTGATTGGACCTTCCAGAACTGGGGCGAGCTTGTACGCATCACCACCATTTTCGAACATGTTCACGCTGACCTACTGGCTGTCGGGGAGCTCTTCAAACCCAATACAAAAGTCCTACTACGCAAGATTGTGAGTGCACATGACACATCATCCTCATTGACAACATTTCTTCTGCTTGGCTGTTTGCTTGCTGTAAGCTGCTGGGAGCTGCAATAGATTTATCTGACTGTCATGTGTGCCTTGGGTGCTGTGAACACGCAGGTCGCGGGCCTCAACAGGGTTGGCGAGCCTCCGAACATGCGGCTCGTAGATGAGGCCGAAGTACAACAACAGCTGGCATTTCTACAGTCTGGTAATGATGCAGTAAGCATGTGCTAGCTTTTGTGCATATCATGTTGCATACGAATCGGCGGTTGGCTTTTGTCTTTGCAGTGTTCTCTGCAAGTGAAGACAACGACCAAAACAACAACCAGAAGTGGCGGCCGGCTTTTCTTCACAAGGCCTTGTTATTTTTCAACATAGTGAGAACAGCAGTGGCTCATGACTGACATTTGTATCTGGTTGTAAGCCTCTCATTTGCTGCATTGCTGGACTTCATTGATACCATCACATCTCTCTCAACAGGCAAGCAATGCATACGCAGCAAACAGACCCACTCAACAGCAGAGCTTGCCGGCCTTCTGGACTCCAGAGCAAGTGTCCACCCTGCTTACAGTAAGCCAACAATCTATCGTCGCACCCACCGTGTCAAATGCATCATCGACCATGATGACCTTCTCCAGATGGTCAAGAATGTGTGCGGGCCGGTAGCTACTTTCCAAGACGCGGCCCAGCCAGAGGCCACAAACATAATATTCCAGCGCTTTGCACAGAGCAAATTCAGGACTCGGCTGCGGAGGAAAAAAGCAGAAGAAGAAGAAGAAGAAGAAGAAGAACAAGGGGACAATGAGGCTGTTTATAGCTTGCAAGCGGTGAGTACCCTGCGGCTGGGCCCTGAGAGACAATGAGTATGGCCAAAGAGAGGTTGTCATGTTATGTATGTGCATTGTTTACTGTGCAGGTCGAGAAGCTGTTGACCCAGCTGGATGCCATGTTTGGGGGTGATACACAAGGATTCAGAGATGCCATCAAATTCTACAAGTACCCTATGCCGGAGGGCTGGACCTTGTTGGGTATGTAATGTTATTCAATTATGTAGTAGTGCAGCAAGCGCATGCCACCAAACTGCTGACAATTACATGTGTTTTGCTTGCTTGTTGTGCTGGTGTACGCGTCGCCTGCAGAGGTAAGTGACCTTCGAAACACGCCAAGACTGTCACCCGCAATACATGTCTGATTTATTACTTTGGTGGTTTTGCAGAAAGCAAGGAAGTCTAACTGCAACCGCATAGATAGATATTACATATCACCTGAGGGCGTAAAGTTCAAGAGCCTTGAATCGGTGCGGCTCTGAAGAATGGCTTTTGGCATATTGATGCTATCATGCTTGATGCATTCTAATGGCAACGCTTTCATGCTTTGCTCACCAGATGCACAGATACCTCGCCATGCAGGATGATGGCAACAGACGAAAGCCTTCTGCTCGGCACGTTCAGAGGCATCCTGCTCTTCATAAGTACCGTCCAACACAAGCTCAGCGCGATTGGGCGTCAGAAAAGGTTGGCATTCCTTGCAACATTGCTTGATATGTAGCGAGTTGCTGCATTTACACGTAATGCTGCGGCTACTGCATGATAAAGCAACCATTCGTAGTAGCGACAATCGTGGTTATCACATGGCCGTTGCGTAGTATTCATGCAGCATTGCATGAGTGTGTGCCATTGCCTAATCGTTGTGTCCCAATGCAGGTGCGGTTGGACAAATGGCACGTGGAGAACATCACGCGCAAGAATCCCCGCAATCATGTTGACCACTACTATGTCACGCCTGCCAAGTTTGGCCCTCCACGCAAACTCCGCTCTCTCAATGAGGTGATGGGATCTTCAAGACATAATGGCAAATTACTGCAAGCCAATAGTTGGATGTCCTTTCTCAACCAGTACGGGGTTGATTTGCAGGTTTGGAGCTGGTACCAGATGCAAAATAAGACGTGATCTGAAGCCATTCCAGTCCATATTGTGTGTACAAAGGTCTGATACAATTTCAGCTGCTGGCCGTTTTCATTCATGGGGCTGTGCAAGCTCTGCTTCTGAACAAAGAACTGCTGAACGCAAGCGAGCATGGCGTTCTATTAAGCAATTCCACATCCCACATTGCGCTGGTACATTCTGGACACTACTGTGCAGTATGCAGTACGGTATGACAGCTGCGAGTTCTCATTACACAATTGCACATCAGTACAGGACTTTGCATGACAGTAGTTTTAGGGAACCAGCCCCAACTTGTTGCTGTCCAAGGCAGACAACAGTGTTCAAACCTGATTGCGACTTGTTGGGATTGGTTGGTGCAGAGTCACATTGGCGAACAGGTTGCATGCGCATACATCTAGCTGCTTTGCCTTGCCCTGCCTGCTGTCCGAGACTCTAAACTCTAGTTAGAGTCTAGAGTTTTGTTTAGCAGTCAGGGCTAGCTGGTCTAGTTATTCTATTAGTTTGAGCGCTGGTCTGGCCCCCAAATTATTGGGAAAATCTATGCCTTGCCGTGTTCTTTATTGACTAGCACATTGCATATTGCATTGTCTAGCTTTGTACATGTCAATGCATGTGTGTTGACAATGTCTGGCCTTTACTCAATCAGGAAGAATAGTGCGCAACGTGTGACCGCAAGCACGTGCCAAGGGATTCAATTATGCTCAAAGGTGAGGCTCATGTCAACTGTTCACCAGCAATGCAGCGCGCAAAGGGGAGCAGGTGAGGGGTCCTTAATGAAATACTGTATGAAATGCATGCTTTGAGGTTTGCTGTGCAAACCACAACTTGTATGTTGTTGCCACATAGCTGCAGCGCATGTCCACGGCGCGAGCACGTTCTGTGGAGCGAACTGTGCATCAAACACGAGCAGCGCAACGACACACGTTGTAGACAAAGCTGAAATATAAAAACACCAGTCAAGCACGTGTGTCACTATCTGTGCACTTTGACAGTGCGCGCGCCAACACTGTCCAGTCTGCCAACACTGCCTTTGGCGTCGAGTCCCCCGTGCGTGCGGAAGGCGTCGACCATGGCAGCTGCGGCCCTCCGTCCCGTCCCCTCGTCGTCCACCACAGCCACCGCCGTCGGCCCCGCCCCGCTTATCGCACACCCGTACGCACCCGCCTTCAACGCCGCAACCCGCACCTCCGCAAAACCGGGTATGAGAGGCTCCCGCACCGGCTGCACAATGGTGTCCGAATCTGCAGCAGTGATAGTCAGTTCAAATACATGTGTGCGCGCGTGTGCGTGCGCTTGTGCTCATGGACTTGCTTGCGCGTGTGCGCGTATGCGTGTGTGCGTGTGCCTGTGTATGCGCGTGCAAGTAAGCCTATACATGTGCATGCGTGCGTGCATGTGCGCATGCACACTTGCGTGCGTGCATATGTACACATGTGATAAGGTCGAGTCGCAGCTATATGCATTACGAACACATGCATAGCAGACAGATTCACTGAGAGAATTGCCGCGTCGTACAAACCAAAACTTACCCAGGCACGAGCCCAGCAATGCGGCGTTGCCAGTGAGTATGGCATTGGTGAGGGCGGCGCCCTGCGCAGCGTTCACTACGTGCGTGTGCATGGAAACCTCCTTCGCCAGGACAGCACGCATCTGCTTCGTTGGCGCTTCAAAGTCGGGTGTGACGAGAACAAACCTGTGTTGGGATTCATGCCATCAACGCCATGACAACGCACAGCTGAGCTTTATCTCAACTACTTTACTCAAGCATGCAGTACCAGAGTGAGTTGCCGCCGTAAGGGAGCCGTATGAGCTCAAGAGGGTCGTAGCTGCGGATGAGGAGGAACCCGCCCATGATGGCGGGGCCGACGTTATCGGCATGATAGCCTGAGACAGCTGCTTCGGCCTCCAATCCCGCCGGCACAAGGTCCTAACACCACGGCATCTGTTTAAGCAATACTCTTATGCTGATGTATTCTTACAACAGACACACGGCAATCCACATGCACATGCACATGTCCACACGCGTGCGTAAACATGCACGCAAGCACCCTCTCCATGCATCTCGCTCGCATGTGTGCGTGCATACGAGCGTGCATTTAAAGCTGTGTGAGACAAGGCCCGTGTGTGCATGTCGTATAACTCAAGAGAACTACATACTCACCTCTTTGCTGAGTGGTTCCCCGAGCAGGGCATTGACCGCCCACGCAGCAGCAGCAGCAGAGGCCGCGGATGAGCCCATGCCGCTGCCGAGTGGGAGGCCTTTGCGGAGGGTGAGCGCGACGCCGGGAACAACCGCACTACTACCATCACTCATCAACCGCCTCAGCACGGCCGCTGCCGCCACGCCCGCGCAGTTGTCCAGTGGGTCCAACGACAAGCGCCCGCCGTCACCACTCACGGACTCGATTACAACCTCCCCGGGCCTGTCCGGCAGCGCCCGCGCGTCCACCTGCAGGCATGCCATATAAGCTGTTGCAAAGGCAGGGGCACGTAGTCAGTGACAAGAATGTGTAGCGTCTCCACTGACAGCAGCCAAAGTGTTGTGCATACGGCCATGCAGGTGGACACGTGGGTACATGAGCGTGTGCCTGCGCAGGTGCAGGTGGACGCGCGTGTGTATGAGCGTGCGCGCGTGTATGAGCGTGTGCGCATGTGCTCGTGCGTATGCTTGTTGGTGTGCCTGTGCAGGTGCGGGTGCCATAAACACGATGTGTGTGTAGAAGCTTGCAGGACCGAGCATGCATTCCAGAGGCAACGTGCATGGTCGTGATGCGACCAGCATGTCAAACACAATGGCCACAACGCATCAACAACACCAAAAGATACAAAGCATAAAATCCAGCATTCGTGTGCATCACAGCAATGTGCGAGAATAAGAACAGCAGCATGCAAGCCACGCTTAAATCCGGCAGGCGCATCCTGTAAAAAGCAAACCTATTTCACGCACATACCAGTAGCCGCTCACCTCATCGCCGCCTCCTTCAACCGCAACCCCAAGGAAGTCAAAGCCAGGGCCAAGATTGGCAATGGTAGCGGGAGCGAAGGCGGTAACCTGCTCCGCCACCACCGACGGCTCCCTCCTGACGGCGGCGGAGGAGGGGGACACAGAGGCCTCCGCCCGCACCGCCGGCCGTGCATTGGACAGGCAACGTCTCCGCCGTTCCGGCTTCGCTGGGGGTAGCGTCTGTCTTGCAGCCCAAGGCCTCGCACTCCCGCTGCTTGCCGACGTCCTGGACAATGCCGACGACGAGGCCGACGTCACCGCCGCCGCCGCCGCCGCCGCCGCCGCCATTGCGCCTGCTAGCTACGTTCAAACAGCTTGAATTTAGGGCTTACCCGCAAGTTGCAGCCACCAAGTGACACATTTTTAGATGTGACAACGTCACTGTCCCACTTTCAGTGACACCTTGGCCAATACGTGTGAAGTCCACAAGTTGCGAAGGCAACCATAAGTGCCCCACATGTACTGAAGGTACACCGCTTCAAATACCACTGGTATGTCTACTACGGTAGTATACTTCTACATGCTTTGGTCGCATTGGACAGATGCATATGTGTAATGTTGTGTAATGTGTAATGTTGTGGTGCTTATTATTGACGTGCAATGCTGCCACAGAGTTAGGCTTTCCGGATTGAACACACGCGTTAATTTATGCACTTAACTCAAGTGCATCTGAAATGCATTGATATGATAGTGTAGATTACAGTGTGACGTGGGTATACATGCATTGAAACCATACTCATTTCATGATGACACTCATTAATAATAGATTGCAGCAATGATGATACTGTAGTGCAACAATATGTCCATTCGCAAACCAACTCGATTAGCACTTCAGGAGCGGAAAGCCAAACTGTTCAGCCATCAACTGCATGCACATCTAAAATATTTAATGAGGGGCCTTCATTTGTAAAAGGGGGTTGTATTCACACGAACACGATATGCAATATATATGCATATACATACATATATATGTATATATATATTTATATATATACGTATACATATGTATGTACATATATGTATATATATACATTTTAATGTATATATGTATATGTATAGATACGTATATATACATATATACATACACAAGAAGTACTTGTCAAGCCCAAGATATCTCATGCACTGCAAAAATAAGCAACGAGTTTGATAAGAATATGTACAACAACTGCAATCAAGTAATCAGCTAAACCATCCCGGTTGTAAAAGTATGAACATATTGCAATTCAGACATTAAACGCGCCAAGCAAAAAAGCACATATATAATATACATATAAATATATACATATATATATATGTATATACATATTATGCAAGCAATGCCTAATCGTAAAGTTGATCATAAACAATAGCTACATCTTACTCGTTGTGGCATGTATATGCAATAATGATAAGGCTAAATTTCAGAAAGTGACATTGGCACGGCGCTACACAAACATACACTGACAACAACATTAGCACCATCTTCGTTGACCATATGTTAACTAGTATAGTAGAGGGTGCAGGTGTGGCGGTGGTTGCACAAATCACATTTTATGAAAATCAAAAGCCAGTTTGAGGATATATAACATTCTAAGTAGAGGGCAAAGGTTGCGGCTTGAAAAACAACGAGGTGAACTAGTAAAAACAATATGCAAATTGCAATCCCAATTTTAAGATACCATTACTATGCTTGGTTGGCCCCTCAACGTGTTTCCCCTCATTTCCCCACTAAAACTGCCTTCAAATAGTGCATGCTGCAAGGGAAAGTTATATGTCCACTACTTGTCATTTTGGTTTGCAAACATGTGCATTTTTGTTTTGGAGCACACAGCTGACAGCGATAACAACAGCAATGAACTTCCTTCAAAGAAGTAGTGCATTAAGCCCCACAACAACGCACTCAATAAGGCAGGTTATAAAGCAAATAGAAGCGCCTCACCAAAAGCAGCAGCACCATAATAATTGCCGCAACTTGCCATTGTAACACATCATTTTTGGCGGCGAAATGGATATATTGAGTATTCATTGTATTAATGGCAACTCTATTGTATGGATATTTAGGCATGTTGCTTTTACTGATGCATGATGCTACGGAACGATAGTATTTCACGTGCCCTGTGCCACATCAGCCAAAGGCGCTAATGGTTGAGAAAAATATATGAATTTATGCGACAATAATAACACACGACATATATGTGCATCCCGGAGGTCTCTAGCATAACAACAACTACAAACAAATGCACATCAGGTTAGACCATTGGCAATTCCTTGTAAATCGTCAATAAGTAACATCAATTTACGTGTTATGCCGTATCAATAAATGCATTATTCATACAAATCATACGCACTTTGTAAAACGGATGCTACACTCATAGAGCATGCAATTCTGACATCACTTGCTTGCTCGCAAGTGTTACCGATAACAATAGCCCAAACTCGCGCCGTATATACATAATCATGCACTGCAGTGATAGTAATGGACTAATGTAATTGATCCATACTGTGCTGCTGGTAAGCAGTCTATTGGTCTCTGTAGCCGTACATAGCCTCTACCCGTACATGCCACACGCAGTGGCCAGCCTACCGGCCAATCAGCAGTTCAAGTCAAGGTTCGAAGGTTGAAAATCTATAACTTGACTGCTAATTTTCCAGGGCACTGTTTATCTGTTGGGCTTGTCTGACAGAATGCTTATACGGTGCTTATACATCATTGCCGATGGAGCTTGCGGCTGGCCAATGAATAAGCATACTCCCGTGACTGGATGGCCAGGAAACAGACCTGACAAACTGTGAGTCACCAATTGAAACGGGCCTTCGCAAGGTGCTTGATACATGTATGTAGATCAATCACAACATGCTGATGAACAGCTTGCAACGCGGAGCGTCCACGTCGGCCAACCATTGAAATCCACATTGCTCCGCGTCAGTTTCAAACCCTAATATTGGTGACTTTGGTGCCAGCTGGCAGCTCGTCAGCCGAAGTCTTCAGGTGGCTATCGCCGCCGCCGCTGCTGCTGCTGCTGAGGTTGAGGGGCTCCACGTCATCGCATATGGCGCAGGTTGTGGGCATGTCCGCCGTCGTGGCGCCGCGCTCCCTCCCGGCCGGTCTGCGGGTGACCGCAACCAGGTCGGGCCAGGCCGGGGCGCCTTGCGCCCAGGCTGCACCTCGTCGGAGGGTTGCTGCCGTGCCGCCCAGGAGCTCCTTCTTGCGGTCTTCCTTGCAGTCCAGCTTCTTTGATGGAGGTGGGTTGAAGCTTGTTGTGTGGTTGCACCATAGTTGTGCCTTCGCTTGCATGCAACTGTTGGGGACCCCACACGGAGGTGGTGGCGCCGAACGGGGGGAGACCGACGGTTGCTGTTGGTCGCACGTTTCTACAGTCTGTTGTGGACAGACCCACACATGGTCACACACGCACAAGCCCTTGAGGAGCTCTTGCTGTCATATGGCGTTTCTTTTTGCAAACAGTGTCACAAGCATACCTTGCTTGGCGAATGAAGTTGTGTCTATTCGTGCGACGTTTACAGATTACTCCTGTCAGCTGCAGCTCTCTCCCTGTCCTGGCCGGCACTGAAGCTATTTACGCAGCGCACGTTGCACTCAGCAATCAAGTTGGCTGCTTGTGTCGGGGCCAACCTCATGGCCCATGTGTGCATCGTAGACTTCGGGCTGGAGAGGTTGACAGTAGCCATCACCAGATCAGAAGTCGCATCTGCTGCACATTTGGCACCACAGGCACAGATGCATGCAAGTCTGCTGTTGTGTGTGACCTTTCAGAGTCGTCTGCACCATGCATCACGTCATTCAACTAGCCTTCATGCAGCAGTTAATTATGCACTTATATGCACACAACTATCCATGTATCGGTTTTTGCGTGCGCACCCTGCTCAAATTCCACAGCTTTGTTGTATATCTTAATCACAGAGCTATTACAACTCAATTGCAACTTGTTGGTGGGCGTGTTTTGTTGTTCTGACAAGCAAAGGGGTTGTGTGCTCGCTGTGTTGTTCATTAACAAGTTGTCACTTGAACAGAATACTCGCTACAAATCTTGGTAGTCTGCTGTGTGCTATGGTACCTGTGCTGATACAGGTGTATCTTGCAGGGAATGCTTTCTCAGCTGTGACGCAGCAAGCTACCAGTTGCAGCTACAGTGAGTCAACTGATGGCGCCCATCAGTATGGTGGTCCACTGACGACCCAGATGAACCTTTTCTCGCGTGTTGTCCGGGTTGTGAAGGTAAATTGTAACTTGGTGTGAGACATGGCGTCCAAGCCGCCACACACTGGAAGTTTAGCAGTAGTATTGGTGTCAAGACACTACACTTTTCTGTCAACGTGTGTGCCTATGTCAGTCTTGCGCTATCCTCTCAGTCATGGTATATGTGCAGTCTTATGCAAATGCCATCGTGTCCGCCGCGGAGGACCCGGAGAAGATTTTGGAACAGACAGTGCAAGAAATGAACGAGGATCTGATAAAGATGCGGCAAGCCTCTGCGCAAGTCATGGCAAGCTCCAAGCAATTAGAAAATAAATACAAGCAGGCCGCTGCAACAGCGGACGACTGGTACAGTACCCTCAATCTGTTACTGATTGTTTTCTGAGCGTTGCAATTGCACACTTGGTATGCAATTCCCCACTCCTTTATCTTATTTTATTTTACTTGATCTCAATTGCAATTCGTGCAACTGTTTACAGGTATCGTCGTGCACAGTTGGCCATCCAGAAGGGTGATGATGAGCTGGCAAAGGAGGCGTTGAAGCGAAGGAAGAGCTACTTGGTATATTAGCCACAAGCAGTGCTGTAGTCGCGAGGCAGTGGTGTGTTAGTGATTGCTGCGACATGAGTCATCAGAGTGTGGGTACTAAAGTGTGATTGACAACTTCTTGCAGGAAAATGCCGAGTCCCTGAAGTCACAGCTGACAGCTCAGCAGGGGGCTGTTGAGAAGCTGATCAGCAGCACCCGGGTATGTTGTTTCCTGTTGTTGTGCTTTGATATGCAGAAGCTTTTGTCACCGTTCAATTTGCTGATGCCTTTCTGATTCACATCCACATCCACATTCACAGATGTTGGAGAGCAAGATGGCTGAAGCAAGGTCCAAGAAGGATACCCTCAAGGCGCGGGCTCAGTCTGCAAAGTAAATCTGTTGCTGAAACCCGTACCTTGCAACTGGTGGCAAATATGAGTACTACCGAGTGCACTCCTGGACTCTTGCAAGCCCAACTGATGAGTGCTACCTACCGCAGGACAAGCCAGAAGGTGCAGGAGATGGTTGGCAACATGAACAGCAGCAACGCCTTGGCCGCTTTTGACCGCATGGAGGAGAAAGGTAATCTCAACCTACTGAGTCACGCTCCTTGCGGTGTCATTGGTTTGGTGACGTCTGACTTTGATTGCTTGTGATAGTGCTGGCTATGGAGGCAGAGGCTGAGTCTGTTGCTCAGCTGACTACTGACGACCTCTCCTCCAAGGTGAGCTTGCTGGTTGATTGACTCTGCTGTAGCGCGAGCCTTTCTATTGATGTCAACAGTGCAGTTTTATTGCTATGGTGTGCTGCTTGTTGATGTGTGATCTGTCCAGTTCCTGCTTCTTGAAAGCAATGATGTTGAGGACGAGCTTGCAAAAATGAAGAAGGGCATGCTTGCAGACACCAGCAGCAAAAAGGTATGGTTTGCTGCGCATGTACTGTGTGATCTGCGTTTATAGTTGCGCAGCTGAATGCACGCGCATATGCAATTGTGCAAATGTAGATGTGCATACGCACCCCGTTTGTGATCTTTTGCAAATGCAGTTAGCAAGATTGGGCAGGTGACAGTACGACCTCGTATGCATCAGTGACCACAGCTGCATACTTTATCCATGCATGCAAGTTGACATGTTCTTGCTTGTGGCAGACACCGGAGCTTCCTCCTGGACGGCCTGTGCCATCAGCAATTGATCAGGAGCTGGAAGAGCTGCGGCGCAAGACCAGAGAGTTGTAATCGCATTGTTTGTATGGGAGTAGTCTAGTAAGGGCTTGAGCGCGAAGCTATGAAGCCTTGTATGATGTCAATCAGATTGTCTTCAGTATGCCTTGTAGCTGTTGCGTTCTTGTTCTTATGGATGTTGCTTTGGAATGATTGGGACTACACCCCTACGTTATGCTTGCACATGACCGTGTAGCTGTTGTTGTGCTGCCTGAGGGTTGGCAGTAAGTAAGTTGTGAATGCGAAGAGCTTTGGTGGTTAACGCCGACAGTACAATAAACACTACACAGGCATCAGGTCAAACAGAACAGGCATGCTGAATGCTTAATGCTGTCCAGCTGCGAGGACTGCTTCCTATACGCACAACAAGCACTGTAGCGATCAATGTATCCACGATCCGCGCCAAGCACAACTACACCGCAAGTACTAGCAATGCTACCACTCGCATTGCCCAGGTATCTCTAGCTGCGCTGTGATGCACCAAGCACGAAGGATTGATGCTTTGTCACGTGCAACGCGCTAATTGACTATGCTGCGAAGGGTGGGGTTGTGGGAGTTGGACACGAACTTGGACAAATACATCCATTGAGACTCCGCTGGTACAACAATTGTGAAACACTGGTACAACAGTAATGACACACAGTGCAATATAAAGTTACCATGCTTGAGTTTGCACTGTTACTGGGTTTTACAATATTGCCAAGAAACATGCGTGCCATATGATCTGCAGTGTGCTCGCGCATTGCTACAGGTTAACGGAACATGTAGGCAACACTACAACATGTTACACACAACTGACCGCTCCGGGTACAAGTACAGGTGTATGTCGCCCATATACAACTTCTTAGCAAAAGCTGTCCTTATTGGGGGTGTGGGGGTGTATTCTGCCAGTTGACTACTCGCTCTCAACGCTACGACTTGCGCACTTTGCTTGCAAGAAGCTTAGTCTTGTCATTAGCGCGCTCATCTTCTTCCTCATCGGAGCTATTATCGCCGGGAGGATCTCTGCTGCGGAGGTCATGGAACCTGCCAGTAGCAATGCCATTGCGGACATGCAAGGATGCAGGACTCAGCCGTCCTGACGATGCCATCAAACGGGGACTCAACCGGCCGCTCAGCTGCTCCGATGTCGTGTTTGTAAGCTTTGCCAACTCGATTGCCGCCGACAGTGTTGTGTCGGGTGTTTGCACAACATGAGCAACAAGCGACAGCTTCCTCCTTGCATCATTGACCTGCAAGCCAGATGAGGAGTTCAAGACTTGCATTGCACATCGCCTCCGCAGCATGCATGTTGCGCAACTGCCTAGGATAAGACCCTGTGCTTATGGTTTAAGACTGACCAGACGGTTGAGGTATCGCACATCCTCGTCAATTTCGTGATCAACTCCGTCATACAACTCCTTCTGTACAAGTGCTTCAACAACGTCTGAAAGCGTAATGATCCCAAGTGCTGGAGCATCTTCCAGCTGCCAATAACAGTTGTATGTCACATGATAATTTTCTGCTATTAATCAGGTCGAAGCATGGCTAAAGCGATGACAAAGCGGACAGTACTCCTGACAACTTACCTCTATTTTCGACAACAGTTTTGATAAGTTGACTGGCACATCCACCACAATAGCCATCTGCGCCTTGGCTTTGTGGAAAACCTCCATCATCTCGCTCATTGGCATGTCCGCGCTAACGCGGGGTGGCCTTCGCAGCGGCATGGACAAAATAGCAACCTGTGCCTAGTATGCAAACATCCACAATGAGACCAAATGCAACCAATACCTGAAACAAAAGGCACCCAACGCTGTGCACATGTCATGCATACGTGGGTATACCTGTGCATCCAGCATTATCATATTCTTGACGCTCAGAAAGCCACGGATGTGGTTCTTCATACCTTCCTGGGGACAACGTGCGCAGCATGAGGGTGAGACCAACAACGCTAACCAACAAGCCTCCATTTTGCAGCACACACCCAACTCGTACCCTGAAGACAGGTATACGGGAGTGTCCAGCAGCGATTACTGCGCCAAGAGTCTCCATGTCCAAGACGCTGTCGTCTGATAGCATGAATACTTGATCCAAGGGGGTCATCTTTGTTCGCACGCTTTTCTCCTGCGGATGAGTGTGTGTTAGTAGTATGCTTGATCAGTGGCAATCATCTTAAAATCCTTCATTGATTGAGAACCAACATGCTCACCTTAAGGTCAAGGATGCCGGAAATTATGGTTGCCTCATCAGTCGTCAACTCTCCACCAATGCCCTCGTGCGCATCGTGTAGAAGCACCAAAGCCTTCAGCTCCGCCCTGCACCAAGGTAAGGTAAGACCAATTCCATCAACATGATTGCTACAACTATGCACGGTACTCACGCACCTGCGCATGGTGTGGCAGTGGTCGCTGCCAAGTGTTGCATCCAGCAGCTGCCATGTTGCAGGACATCAGCACATGAAGCACAAGGGATTGAAACGTCCTTCACCAGACGGCGCACACATTGCCAAGGTTTGCACATACAAGGATCAATGGGTGTACAGAAAGTGAGCACCGTCCACCACGAATACACAAGTTATTGTTGTACCTTACTGACGGGATAGGCTATAGGATACGCCAACGTCATCAAACCACGCACAAAGCCTGCCGCCCTGGCCCCAACAGCAACGCCATAATGCTTGCACACAGCCTGCGAGATAGCAACTACTGACATACTTGTTGACGGCAGGCACATGCAACAGAAGCAGCAGCAAGGCATACTTGGGGTATGATTTCTCCGACAAAAAGCACCACTGTGACGGACAGCACGAGCGCCACCACTTCATGGACAAGCTCGTCCAAGAACAATGGCAGCGCCTCCATAGCAACCGCATTGCATAGCAGCAACGTCACCAACAGATAGTGCTGATTCTGCGTAGACAAGGGGCTGTGACTATGACGCCATCAAAGGAAAACCATCACATGCACAAGTCTACCAGTGCTCACCTTGACCAAGGGCAGGACCTTGGCGGCATCTAGTCTTTGCTGAGGAGTGCCGGAGCGCCTCAACACCTGGCCACGCAAGTGTACAGCTCAGCACCAATACAAGCCAAATACAATACATTGGAAACACACTGTGGCCTACACATCAAAGAGCCTTACCTCTAAGTCCACAACACTCAACGACATGAGACCGAGCGTAAGGCCTGACATCAATCCCGCAAAAAGCACCACTCCTGGACCAGGCCAAAGGCATGAGATTTTTTTTTCTGCAGCAGACATTGGCATATTAAAGCAAATACATGCAGAGACTGACCTATACAACAGCTGCTGAGCTCCCAAAACTTGACGCTGCCGATTGGCAGCCTTAGCAAGTTAGTGTCAACCTCTTGGCCACCAGGTGTCTGTTTACAATGCGGGTGGTACGCTGTGTGCGGATGCATGGTGCCTCTTGGCACGGCGGCGTCGCGGTATTGAATCAACTCGTCGGCGAGCGCACGCTCAGGTTCGCAAGCATCATCCGCGTTGCTGGGCAGGCTGCTGGATGCTAGGAGGTGATCACCATCAGCATGTGCTACAGTTGCTGTAGGCCGCCCAATCAGCAGTGGCTGTGAAGCTCGTCGAACAGTGAGCTCTGGAGCGATCAGCGATTGTGAAGCATCAAACACAGTGAAGGAGCGGGCGAAAGCAAATTGGGCAATGAGGTTTTCAGGCTCGCTGCTCGTGGATGCACTCCACTCGTGTGCGCTCACACCATCGGTGCCCTGCCATCGGTGTGCCAATGTTTGAGCGCTGCCACACTTGAGACGCGATGAAGACAGAGTGCAAGCTCTTGAATGTAGCATTTATAGTGCGCGAGCATGCAAGGGAGAGGGTCCCAAGAACAGTTTCTTTCCAGTTGTATACTTGCATTCATGGAAGTTCGTGCGCTTGGATGACAGTGTGTGCAGTCTAGGTGTTACCAATATAAACAAGCGAGAGCATAGCACTCATTACGGCAAAACCTCGCTGCTTTACGACTGTCAAGCATGCCTGTTGAGGAATTGCAACAACACTACAAATACATGCTGTCTCCTCTTGCAGCTTGCTGCGCTGTGTATGTCCAATATAGCTGCAATGCACGCCCCAAATGCGGGTGACGACTGCGCCTGAAGAAAGAACTGACTCTTCACTTGAGTCGCAACGGTGTGTAGGCCTTCTTATCTGTAGGGCCATCTTGTGTTGCACTTGAAACGCACAGTGCATTGTAACTTCTTACTGCGAACTAGAAGGTCATGCACATGGCAAACAAGTCTTGTGGCCAGGCCCTCTCCTACTTGCCTAGAGCATTTGAGATGACTGAAAAAAGGCAAGCAGCTACTGCTTACCACCAACGGCCAAGCAACCAGCGCTACAGCTGCGCCAGCAGCAACAGACCCAACGCGCCTTCCAGCATTGCAACGAGGGTCGCCTGAACACAGCACAGCCGGAAGGCGGCGGGGGGAGCAGCTCAGGCTTGGTCGGCCCCTCAGCCTCGGGGGAAGAGCAGCTGCGGGCCAGGCCAAAGACGTCGAGCAACAAGCAGCTGTTCTAGTAGACATGACTGCTATCCCGCATTGCATCCATCCACGCCCCTGACCTGCCCTCACACTCACACAATACCGGCCACACCACCAACGCCAACACCAACGCCGCCGCTGCCCGCCCGCAGCTTGCCGGCCGCCCACAACTAACCACACTGGTTCAATACCAACCCTTCTAACCGCAAACCCACCCATATCTACCGTACTGGCTGTTTATCTTGATCAAGCCCAAAACTGCAGCTCC
The DNA here is from genome assembly GCA_009103225.1 of Chlorokybus atmophyticus. Classification (NCBI taxonomy): domain Eukaryota; kingdom Viridiplantae; phylum Streptophyta; class Chlorokybophyceae; order Chlorokybales; family Chlorokybaceae; genus Chlorokybus; species Chlorokybus atmophyticus. The sequence continues at coordinate 302,162 of RHPI01001292.1, read as the reverse complement.
TTGGCAGATATCAGCTAGACTAGGTTGAGATTGACGGAGAAATGCTGACTGCGCGAGGCATGCTCCGCAGCAGCGGACACACCCGGCTGCCATTTTGGGGGCGGAAGTCACGCCTACGTGGCGTCCTTAGCGTATCCGAACACGGGCAGCGGGGCGCGAAGTCTACAACGCGCGCCAGAATCTGGCGCATAAAGTCTCTACGTCGCGGAAAAAGTGTGCAAGAGATTCATGACAGTGTATCTCGTCACAATGAAATGGCACGTCATCTTGTGATGCAAATGCTTTTGCCATTACAAACGGCAACGGCGACGCCATCTCATGAAGGTTTTTGGGGTCAACTGTTCCTGTTAGCGCACCCGTGTATGCGGCCATTCTGTCTGAAGTCAGCACTCTATCAGCAAACCCCGGACTGCAAACGGCGCCATTTCCAGGCAGTCAGCTTGCAGCAACAGAGTAAACGGCTAACGGTCCTGAAGTGCGGTTAGAGCATCTACCAGCGTGTGAGGGGACCCTCACCTGAGGGCACACACCCTTGCACGGCTGTCATGTGCACGTGGCTGTTTTGCTGCAGCCAGTCAGAAAGTCTATCAGGCCTTTTTCCCGTCAGATGGACGCGGCTCAAGTTACGCCGTAACTCGATGACGCATTGGGGTGGCACTGCGTCGACAAGGCTTATGTCGGTGCAAGTCAGGCGTCGACTACGGTGCGCTATGCGCTGACAATGAGTTGGGCCACATCAAGCAGGTGCTCTCGGCGGCGTTGACCGTTGAGGACTGTTGATGAGGGCGCAGCAGGATGCCTGCCGTCGCAGCGTTTGAGAGGACCAAGTTGACAGTGCTGTTCGGGTCGCAGACCGGCAACGCCCAGGATGTGGCGGAGAGGGTGGCGCGGGAAGCCCGCCGCCGCCACTATGCCCCTAGGGTTTTGGCTATGGATGCCTACAATCCGGTGCAGAGCAACTTCATAACGCTTGAGCAAGGCTTTCTGACAGCATGAGTCTGCTACGTTTTGTAACTAGTCTCATGTCTATTCTCAAATCTATGCATGCATGCAGTGCATGGATCAGGCCAGTGCATGCTTGTTTGGCCATGCACATACAAAAGATGACTTGAAGAGGACGTGACGCATGTCTGTTCAGGTGGAATTGCCTGATGAACAGCTGGCAATCTTCGTGACATCCACCACTGGGCAGGGTGACTTGCCTGATAATGTCAAGGTAAGGCACTCCGCAGCCCACATGTCTCCGTATTGTGCTGTTCATTGTTCATAGCTGATCAAGCCTCAAACTTACTTGGAGCACACACGTGTTGAGTGGCAGTCACACATTGCATAGTACTTTGTTGGTTTCTGCTCAGCTTTCATGTTGTAACAAGCTAACAACACTGACACAGAGTGTTTATTACGTTTGCGATTGCCAGTAAGGTGCAATGCACACTAGGTTGTCTGGGTTTGTTATTGCCCAAACGCAACTGCGTCGTAGCAAATCGCACTCTTCTGTGCTTCATCTGGTGGTTGCTGATTTGTGCAGCGTTTCTGGAAGTTCCTTATGCAAAAGGGGCTGCCGAGCGACGCCCTGGAGGGCGTCAACTTTGCTGTTTTCGGCCTGGGTGACTCCGGCTACCTCAAGTACAATGTGCGCTTCGTGCTTTGCTTGCTCTTAATGCACAATACAATTGCCGAGAGGCAGTGAACTATATGTAATGACAGTTTGCATAAAGGACAGCACACATGAATGTTGGAATGTTGGACCGGCAGGTTGTAGCGAGGAAGTTGTACCGTCGATTGCTGAGTTTGGGTGCATCCGTGTTGCTGCCGCTCGGTCTTGGCGACGACCAGCATCCTGGCGGGTACAACTTTGCTTAGGGTGGTTGCTAACATCTAACACACCCAACAGTTACCATGTCATATTAAGGGCAGTGGTCGTTGATGATGGCTATCTGGGCCCACATTCCACGAGACTCTTCAAGCATTGTGTCGGCTACAGACACCCACGCACATGCGTACACATTACATGCACATGTACGTGCACAGGCGCACACATTTTAACTCTCTCCTTCCATCTTCATCAGGTATGAGGCGGAGTTAGACCCATGGCTGTCGCAGCTATGGCAGGGTGCACGTGACCTGCATCCTCTGCCAGTGGGCCTTGCTGAGGTATGCATACCACAACACGTGTGCACGCGCCTTTCTCATGTGCAAGCCCCTGTGATAAGAGCATACCCTGTTCTTGGCAGCCATCTGTAGAGGAGTTGTCTGGTGCCACCCTGGACGCGCCCAAGTTTCGCGTGGTTTACCATGGTTCAGCAGCTGGCAGCCCAATTGCTGACAGTAATACTGCACTTCACTCTATGCGTTGTTGGCTTACTGCGCCACCAAGGCTATGTTGGGCACAATGTTATATAAAAACTGGGGCTTCCTGTTTAGGTGTCGAGCAGACATGGAAGGAGCGGTTCGCGGCCTCTGCCATGTTTGACACCGCTTCTGCTGCAGCCACTACTTCCACTCCCGCACATGCGTACGTGGACTCAGGAAAGTACGGCACACATCGACCCTTTCTGGCTGTGATGGTCAGTCTTTGTTTGTCAGCCAATACTCTACTGTATCAACTTGCTGCCCTGCTTACTATCTGCTTGTCGTGAACAACTGCGCAGGACAAAAGCATCCGGTTGACGGCCGCTGACCATGAACAGGAAGTCAGGCACATAGAGTTTCGCCTCGCAGGCTCGGTAAGTCCTTGCAGTGTAACACAACAGGTATCAGCGTGTCCTCGCGCCATATTGTGAACTTGAACGACATGTCTTTTGCCATGACCAGGGCGATGTTGCTGATGCCAGGGTCTTACGTATGAGCCCGGAGATCTGCTCGCCATAGTGCCGTCCACACCTGATTGGGCGATTGGGCGCTTTTTGGAGAGGCTTGGGTTGAGTCCAGACACGCTTGTGACGGTATGTGTTGACCATGGGACCCATTAGTTGTGACGTGCTGTTGTTGTGTCTGTGACATCGCTGAACTGATTGGGCAGGTGGAAGCGCCTGAGGGTGTTGGCGCAGCGCATGTCATGAAGCAAAGCACACACAAGCCAGTGAGGCTGGAAGCACTTGTACGTGCTGTGCTTGATGTGTCTTCTGCCTCTCCCAGACGCTACTTCTTTGAGGTGGAAAGACATATGACACTGCCAGCTTTGTTGTGCTATCTGTTGCATGTGGCATGTTATACGGCATGACCTTTGCAGCATAGCAATCATGTATCAACATGTGGCACGCAGGTGTTGAGCCACTTTGCCAGTGCACCACACGAGCGTGAGAAGCTGAGACATTTTGCCTCTCCCGCAGGCAGAGATGAGCTGTATCTGTACAATCAGGAGGAAAGACGATGTACTTTAGAGGTATGCTTGGCACAACGCAATGCGTTACAACACCTCCACCTTGCTTGGGCCTCTCTCATTGTGCGACTGCCAGTCAATGTCCAGCCTACATTGGTTGTAATCGATATCCTCTCGTCCCGTGCAGATTCTGGACGATTTTCCTTCTGCAAACCCGCCACTCGAATGGCTCCTGCAAACGGTACTTGTTGAATGTTGCTTGCTTGTAAACAGCTGCTTGTAGAGTCAGTAAACGCTACGCTGCTTTGCATAGCTGTATGCGTCTTGTAACCAGTGCGTAAGCACAGGTGCGCCTGAGCAAACTATACATCCACTCACCATTATGTTGTTTGCTGTTACCTACCCCGCACGTTGTCTATCATACAGTTGCAGCCTTTCACTACTCTTGCTTGCAGGTCCCACGCCTTTTGCCAAGACAGTTCTCCATTTCTTCGTCCCCGCTCGCACACCCAGGCCAAGCGCACATCACAGCTGCAGTCGTGCGATGGCAAACTCCACTGCGCCGCCAGCGAGAGGGCCTATGCACGGGTTGGCTGTCTCGCATTGCCGATCTCGCAGGTGAGTAAATACAGGCGAGACATCACTACAGAGGTGAGTGTCACTGATTACTTGTGTGTCACATATGTGTTTCGTTGCAGGGTCTATTCATGTACCTGTGTGGACGGAGCGTGGCGCTATCCGATTGCCCCCTTCACCTTCAACACCCCTCATAATGGTATGCATCGCACAGATGGACCCTAAACTTGTACAACATTGTGTGTTGTGTTGGTGCGAGTGTTGCGACAATACGACGCACACAACGTGGCTGTGTTGATTGTATCCACACCAAGGAAGGGTTGTGGGAGGCGTATGATGACATGTCTCTGCTACTGCCTATAGGTTGGGCCAGGCACAGGACTTGCACCCTTCCGCTCTTTCATCCAACATCGGCGCGCGTTGAATATGAAGTTAGATGTGCCTGTTGGCAGCAACGGCTTGAGTCATGACGTCGTTCTCAACGGTTCTGTTGATGGAGTTGATACTGGCATGAACAACGGTCCTATGATGATGTTCTTTGGGTGCCGGCAGCAGGCAAAGGACTTTCTGTATGCCAATGAGGTGAGCTTTCAGTCTACTGGTGGTCTAGTTGGTATTTTATATTGTTTTTTCAGCGTGTTGAGCGGGTATCGTCATACACAGTGGGCAGAGTTTGTCGCGGATGGAACGCTGTCTGAAGCAGCGGGCGGCGGGTTCTACGTTGCGTTCTCAAGAGACCAGGTGCAGTTTAAGAACTGCTCAATGCTGCTAAAAACTGCCACTTGTGAGCAAGACATTGCTTGTTGTTTTTGTTGTGCTTATTGAGAAGGTTTGCACAGCCGGACAAAGTGTACGTGACACATCGCGTCAGCGAGCAAGGCGTGCGGATCTGGCAATTGATTCAGGTATGCACGTGGTCATGCATACTCTGCTTGCATCAACAAGGCTTGCCCAATGAGTCCTTATGTCATGCGCAGGCTGGAGCATCCGTGTACATCTCGGGCTCCGCAAACAAGATGCCGGCAGATGTTGCGGCAGCCTTTGAGGCGGTTGCAATGGAGCAGGGTGGCATGACGGAGCAGGAGGCTAGCGCATGGCTGCGCAGGCTGGAAATGACGCATCGGTACAATGTGGAGTCTTGGTCGTAGGCAGGGACCATGCATAGCTCGCTTCTCGTGCAAGTGTCTTTGCAAGTGTATGTGACGGGTGTCAGGCGCGCTGGTGCTCATATGGTGTTTTTGCGCAAACATGGCAGGCATAAGCAGGTTCCATTACTACATGTCACATGCATGGCAGCATACAGGCACTTTCGGGCTCTTGTAATAGCTGTGGCTATTGTGTATGACAGTGCAACAGATGTGCAGTCGCGACAGATAGTAATTATCACTGCACATTGGGTGCGAAACATCTCTTTATTTGCTAACAAGCTAGGTAGGCATTGTATACATATGGAATTGTACATAGTAGCATACTCACACATAACTACAAAGGGCCTGCGATCCAAGATGACAACCCGTGCTCATATTAAGAGCATTAGCGCTTGCGCTTTGAGCCTGTGGCCTTGCTTCTGGCAGCTTTTGCAGGTTGAGAAGCAGCGGCGTCCCCATCGTCATCAGCATTCTCCTCAATATCATCATCGTCTTTTTTGTCTTTAATGCCAAACTGATTGACTATCTGATGGATCGGTTGCTTGATTCGCATAGCCTCCGACCACAGTGCGCGCTCAACATCGCACGCAGACAAGCTCTCACCACCTTTCACACTCGACAGCGCCTCCGCCTTTGCCCTTACAGCGCGTATGAACTCTTGATACTCCTTGACTGTGTATTTGATGGACCTGCCCGGCAGCGCCGCCGCCATTGCCTCGTCCGACATGAAGGGCACGCTGTCATCGTAAACACTCAGGATTGCTGAGGCAGTCGCCGGCCCGATACCTTTCAGCTCTGTCAATGCTGCAAGCGCTACATCTACTTTGGGTAATGCGGCAAAGGCACGCCTCGTCGCGTCCTCAACCTCATGTACTGATAAGGACCTTGCGAAGCCCAATAACTGAGGCCTAACAATGTAACAAGCATGCATGTCAACATGCGATGGCCGCACATGCCATGTGCAGAAGAGGAAAAAGAAGAAGTGTAACCATGCAGTCACAAATATGCGCACACACACGTGCACGTGTGTATGCGCATGTTGTGTGCATGTAATACGCACAAGTGCACACAAGCATGCGCACATGCTCCTGTGAGTGCTTGTGCGCATGCGCATTGCATGCATGCGACATACAAACAGTCTGCATACACACCAGTCCGGTGACATGGAAGCGCATAATGTTACACGATGCTTGTGGTTACCTGAACTTGCCTCTGCTGAGCTTCCACTCCACCACGCCCACGAGCTCATCATGCGTCATAAACCCTTGGCGCCTGGCATCCTCGCCCGACTTACGATACGCGGCCTCAAGCCCCACAAGCCGAGGCTTGTTCAGAGCCTGCAGGTCAGACAGGTTGTCAAGCTTAGTGTGTTAAGCTAACCATCTCATATTGTTTTGTTTGGTGACACGACTGGCTTGCTTGCAAGCTACTGGCTGCTGGCACGACGCAATGTTGCTACTACCCAGAGCCCATGCTGAGGCTGCAAGGCATGGCTCTGCGTGCTCTGACAACAAATCTGCACTTGCCGCACTACACCATGGCGTGCCAGTACGCATCACGCTGTAATGCAGTCCGCATGCACGAGTACTGTGCATGTGTACAGTGCTTCTACACTTGGCAACAACATGCGCCTACAGAGGTTTGGTTGAGTCTGTCCTGGCTTGTCTTGCCTGCCCTGTCTTGTCCTACCTTACCTTGAGACGGCTGTCGTATGCCGCCAGCGCCGCCGACCACCGTGCCAGGTCGCTGCTGCTCCACAGCGACCCGGCAACTACGTCCACCGCTGCACCACCTTCTCCTGCCTTCTGGCGCTTGGCTCCTCGCCCGCCGGCGCCGGCGGCACGGCGGGGAGCCATGCGCTGTCCCGCTGCTGATAGGCAGCGTTTTGCAACTGGAGTGATGACAATTGACACTCGGTGACTTGTCCGTTGTTGCCACGGACTGTTGAAAGACTCGTGTGACATGTCGTATGCACCATGCGTGGTGATGCAGTGACCACTGGCAAACATGTCAAAGTGTATTGTGTTGGTGATGTTGGTTGCCTAGTGCGGTTGTAGGGTCCTAGGTCATGTGGTTGGTCGTGTTGTAAGCGCTGTCTGGGCCCCCACCCAAATCTATTGTAATGCAACCGTGTGTGTGACTGTGCATTCGTTCTGCAATATTTTGCTTTTATGTGAGCGTGGCCACAGCGTGATGGCCGTGCTATTCGTTGCGTACCAAAGATGCAAAGGGGTACTCGCACACATGCTTGTCCAGGTTCAATTGGACATGAGTATGGTACTTGCAGCCGACACACGCAGTGCCGTCGTACTGCATCATGTAGACATGGGTGCGTTATAATAGGCACGTTAACTTAACAGCATCTTAGTGCTTTGCATGGGGCACCCGCTTATTGCATGTGAAGACCAGAAACTCGCCTTGCCGAGGGTGTTGCTGCGCTTGAGGCAAGTGCACGAATGGAGGTGTGTATATGGGTGTTGGAGAGATTCTTCACTTCGAACGAACTGACCTATGTAATGCTTGCAGAACAACATGCTGGCTACAATCTACCAGAAGCCTCACCAAAACAATTATCCGACCCTACTACGCTGCAAGATGCAGTGCACAAGGCGTGCACCTACAATGCATCCGCTACAACCTATAACCCTAGTCAGTTGCCACTAAGTCCCACCGTAACAAGCACACCAACCGAAACTGCAACTGTGCTTCACCGTAGCTGCGATCATGATGTCAAGCTGGCGGCTGACGCAAGTCCTCAGCAGCGCCCACATTGTCGGCTTCCACGTCGTCTGCACTGCTCTGCACGTCTCTGTAGAAAATGAACCACCGCAATATTGTTACACAATGAGCGCAGTCAAGGAGTAGGTGTGCTTGCTTTTACGCACAAAAGTAACACAACAACATGTCCTTGTGCCAAAGAGTAAGCATTACCGCTGATCATCATCCTCTGATGCCATTGACTTAGCCTCCATTCCTGCACACACGTGTCATTTCCCCTCAAGTACATGGAAAAAAGAGCAACAACAACAACCATGTGCAATGGTATAAGACCAACAAGAAAACAGAAGACACAGCGAAACCTCTGAAGCACCACTCTTACCTAGTCTGTACTGCTCCGCCTCCTCCCGCTGTATGATCTCCATTATATCTTCACCGGGTTCTGCGCCTGGCTCTACTGGCAGTTTGCTCAATGCTTTGACAGCCTCTGCCTGTGGCGACCATGAACAAACACCAGTCAGACACACAGCGGTGGACATAGCATGCAAACAAGGAGGAGTTGCCCCGTACACCTCGCGCACATGTGACAAGGCCAAGGCAGAAGCCTATGCAGCGCCCAATGCGCACAACACATAATACATTGGGCCAAACAAGCAAGAGATACACAACAACGAGCGTGATGCTATCAGCCATGGCAACCCTGTGCCAGCAGTAAGCTGTAGCGCATTATCATTAATCAATCTGACCTCAGCAATCCTGTAAGCTTTCTGTGGCGTGTGCCCATCGTCCATAAGCTCAAGACACCGCCACCCAAAGTAGCGCAAAAAGTGGGGTGTCTCAGACTTCAAGCTGCAAACAGCACGCTGAATGTGATGGGGTCAACTACACAAAGCGGCACATTGGGATGACAGTGCATGCCTTTTGTGCGGTGAGCTGGCCTTACTCTATGGGCATCTGGAACGTGACATAAGGATGCATGGCCACGAATCTTCGGATGAATCGGTCTTCCGGGTATACTATGTTCACGGGACGTGGGCACCACAGCGGTCGCGGAGCAGGCGGGACTCTGCATGAGAACCACCCATCATTCACTGCATAGTTGACATAGTTTGAACATACACATTTCCAAGGCACAATGTCTTGTATTGTTAACCACATACTTCATTTGTTCTTGATGGAGGAGCTGTGGTTGCTAGCTGGTTGATGCAACAAACAAAAAGCCTAGTATTAGCAAGTGCTGTGCATGCAATCAAGCATTGCCAGTGTAGTCCTTCAGTTCCGTAACGATGCTGAGACACTGCTGCAGGTCAGCCTACCTGTAGCTGAAAACCTTATAGCTATAGCAGCGCATCACCAAAAGTAGTATGATATGGTATGGAAACAGCTACATGTGCGACCTCCAATATGGACAAAAGTGAAAGACACAATTCAGTATGTAACGTCTATGCAAAAACCCAAAGACAGCGCCAGCGCTCCACACACAGTGACTTTTACTGAGCTCCTCACAACGATGTGTTTAAATTCTACCAGAAGAATACCGTGCTTATCTGTTAAACCTGCAAGCATGCAATTGGGTTGCGCACACCTCTCCACAGCGTCAAACCATGGCGGCTTTACGAATGCGTTGCTCTTGAGCAGGTGTCGCATGCGTACGAGCAAATTTTTGTTCCTGTTCATGCTGATTCCTTACACCCCAGGCTGGCACCACGCCACCGACACCACCGCCAATACCGCCGCCTGTGCCGCAGCTACTGCCAGCAACACCTTGCGCTCAGGCAGCGAAAACAAACCCTAAACCGCTGCCCAGCTGTGCAAACTAGCTTGCGGCACAATGCGCGACACTGCATTCTTGTTGGCATGCTTGGCAGTCGGGTAGGCATTACAGGCGTTGTTGTTGCCGGAGAGATGGCGCCGCCGGCGTTGCTTGAGGACAGGAAGGACAGGCCTGGTGCGAGCGGACCAGGAGGGCGGGGTCAAGCAGACAGGACGTGGACGGAGGCAGCGGCGGTGGTTGTCAAGCAGGGCCCCACGTGGGTGCTCCAGCACGGCAAGGAGGTCGCCAGGTACGGCCTCATCCCCCTCATCATCTTCCTTGGCATGCGCACGGAGCCCAGACCTTCCTGGACCCAGCTTGTGTCTATACTCTGAGCGGCAGCGGTCTGCCAGCCTCTTTCCCCGGCCTGGCCACCTGGCATGCAGCATGCAGGCTGTGACAAGACGCCTTGCGCAAAGGTATAAGGTTTACGCAACTGCACCTGTGCTACACTCCACTACTGCACGATTTGGCTGAGACGCGGAGGAGATAGCAGCTGTTGATTCTGCCATCTGAGAAGACAGCCTTGGTGTGCGGCGCATACATTGTCTCAAGTAGAATGGCGCTTAGGGATTGAGCATGTGCCTGTTCAACTTGGCCATTGCTAGCAAGCTAAGCCACTAGCGCGTTGGTTTGCTCAGTACAAACAAGCTCTGTGTTGGCCTGTAGACGAATTGGTTGTTACCAGCTCGTTGCTTGTTGTTCAACTCCTCCGGCACAGTAGAGCTTGCCTTGTTGCAGTTTTGATAGGCATGTCGTTTTGTGCATATGCAAGTATGCATACCTCCCCGCATTTCTTAATGTGCAATGGTTGCGCATGCAGGACACCAAACCAGACTCTGTTGATGGCGTGTTGCATTGCTGCTTGTTGAACTCTCCTGCCGTTGCATGTGACCTTCTTTACTGATGCTGAGTACAAGCTGGTACCCGGCTGTATCTCTGTTATATCAAAAAACGTACCCGGTATTATACAGGGCAACCCCAGCCCCGACAGTGCTTGTGTCCACTACTGCTGCAGCCAATTTGCGGTCGGAAACTCACTGGCGGCCACAGCTGTCCACTTTGGGGTTGCTGACTGTGGCGCTCGTTGTGGAGGTGGGCCTTACTGCTCGCTGCTTGGAGCAGCCGCTACCACCTCGCCTTGCGTAGCCTTGTGTCCAAATTCGTGTCCGTCACACATGAGTAGGTGGAGCGCCCGGTGGTGAATGTAAGTGCTGAGTGCTGTGGTTTGCGGTGCATGCCTCACACTCTCTTGCCACAACCCCTGCGTCCTATATATTATGCATGCCCGCCTGCGCTCTGCAGGTTGTCCTTACATCAGCTGCCACACTACTGCTCCTCCCATTGCTGCCTGCTGCGTACACTCGTGTTGCTGCCTAAGGGTCTTAGCTTAAGGTCCTAGTCGTGTCTTGGTTTGTGTTAGGTGATGTGCTTAGCGCTGCCTTGGCCCCCATGTCAAGTCATGCTGTTGTGTTGCTTGCATTTGACCCCTTTGCGAAAAAGCTTGCTATATTGCAACTCCTATGCTGTGATGCATGTAGAGGTTCAGGTCAGCCATTGTTTTGCTTGTGTGGTTACAAGTTGTGGTGCTAATTGTGCAACCACACTGTCCACAGCCATTGCCTTCATGCATTTTGCATTAGGCCACCAGCTAGCCCTCTTTCGTGTATAAGATTATATTGTGTGGCTTGTTGGCTAGCTTGGTTTTGGCGTGGAGATGCATCAGCATGTTGGCGCATGTGTGGCATAGCCTATCAGGTATATGCAGGGACACTCTGTGAAGCGGATGTTGGCGACTTTGAGGCAACACATGATACGTGACAACGCATATGCGTACTGCACGCCCCCAGCTCTACTGTATAAGACGGTGGACCAGGCGCTGCAGAAGCACCGGCGCGCAAACGCAGCGCTCACCATGCAGTGTGGTGCACTGTAATGATGCGCGGGGAGCAAACAGCCTAGTAACGCAGGGTGCCCGTGCCACAGACAAACCCAGCCAACCCCACAACCCAACCCTACCGACCAGACCTAACCGCCAGTGACACAGTGGCCCTGCATGCGGCAGTGCTGACGTTGGCACTGCGCGAGAAGGGTTAGGGTAGTGAAAGACGCAGCAGCAGAAACTGCGTGGCCGAGTGGGTGGCGGGGGGAGAGGGAGAGCAGGCGGAAGGGAGGGAGTCGTCATGATGTGCTGCTGCTGCTACTGCTGCCTTTGCCAACACCAGCTGACAGAGCCCGTGTGGGCATGTAATGCGCTACTAATACGCATGTATGCATGTCTAATGGGGAGGTCTAGACTAGTGTAGTGTAATGAGGAACAAACAGTGTGTATAGCCCAGTGGTTGTGTTGTAATGTGCTTGCATGTTGTTGTTTGGCATGCTGTGAGTGAGGTCATGCATGTTTCCAACTACTGCCAGCATATCCTGTACAACACAGATTGTCTTTGTGAATGCATATCAAGCAGCAAGTCTCGGCATGTGGTCCACATGACGTGGAAGGGTCTAAACCTTGTCAGAGGTTTCTTGTCGGGTCAACAGTATAGGCCCAATCGTCATTTCCTATATAATCAAAAATTGACTGGTGGGTTACGCAATCACTTGTGCTGCTGTATATACAATCATACTAGTTGTAAACATGGGCATTGCTACATATCATTTGGCGCTTTATCATGATATTTGCATTTCCACTTCTGACACCGATAATAAATGGTGGCTACATTAGCATTAATCAATTATTCGACGAAAAAGAGCAATTTGTGACATCGTAATCGATGTGTTACTATTGTATTCGAACAATGGATTGTGAACCGCGTGACATAAATAATACACGAGTAAATGTCGGTGTACACGCCATGATCAAGTTAACATACATACAACGTTGTACGAACAATATGAAAAGCATCAATTGTCATGAATAAATATTAACAATCCGCAATTATGGCTCACATGCACATGCATTGTCATCATTACTATGTTTATTGTCTCACAATCGTTACTGCAAATGTTAATGTGTCTTAATGAATAGGTTGTAATAGTTACGTTGCTTCCATGCTTGCATAATTAGGCATGACCCATGTAGCGATGTATCGTAGCATACCAATGCTCGTATAATATATTAATGCGCCTTGCCCAATTCTCATGTGAGTACAGCTCAACGTTTACATTATAGTAAGGTATTGGCGTAATTAAGAATATGATGTCTGTCACGTTGCGGTGCTGTAATGTGCAACTTTTGCATAATACATAATACGTCACGTTGTTGATATTACTCATATCAACAAAGATAATTTTTAAAAAGTATACTCCCTGCAAAGTAATGCAAGCTAAATAAAGTGGCAATGTTATTGTGCCGCGATCGCATGTTGGTAAAGCCATATCATAGCATGTGGCCCACATGCCACAAGCTTTTTACATAAAATTGCATGTGCTGCGCATGTCCCACATGCATGCACGGTCGGGAAAGTGCAATTAACGCATACTTTTTATGATACGGGTGAGAGCGCAACATTTCATTCAAATAGCATTGCCATGCTCAAGCGCTTATAGAATACACTTATGTAATATAATTTAGTCATATCTTTTAGCAAATATATAACCTGGTTAACATTATTATCAGGCAATAGGCATTGGCTGCGCACCAACCGCACTTGTTAACATACATAATGAGTAACGAGTCAGCATTTACAATACGTGAATCCGCACGTCAATGGGTTTTGTCTATAAAGCGTATTTTACAGAATCATGTGATATCATGATATAAGTGTTTGTGATTTTCTTGTGATGTCAAGCGTTACGATGTTGTACTTGCCCAGTGTCACAATATAATGATTGCCAAAGCTTGACACATAATATGATATTTGAAGCTTGTGCGCAAGCTTATAAACAAATACAAGTAGTGTGCATTGCGTGGGGACTTCATAGTGCAGCTTAAGTGTACCTTTATCTAAAAGTCTGGACTCGCGTGATGTGCTCCAACGGTGCATTCTCATTATTATCACCACAAGCCTAGGCGCGAATGATAGACCTTTATAATAACAGTTGGGTGCAAATGCACCCATATCAAGAAGTAACTGAAATATTGATAGAGTACCCTACATCGATTAGAACAATATGATGGTGGTTCGGAACGTTCCCTTAACTGCGGCAGTGCACATCTTCGACAATGCCATTTAAACAGTTTGCAACTGCTACCCTTAAAGTTGAGATTATAAGCCTTGCCTTTATACGCGAAGGACTATCTTCGTGCCCTTGCACAGGTTGCCAGTGGCAACTTGCCACTCACCTTGGATACGGCAACCCGGCATCAGCCTGCGCGCCTGGCACCAATCCATTCTTGTATAAGCTTGTACAAAAGAAAGCTTAAGCTTGTACGAAAGAAAAGGTAAAAATGCATGAAGCATGATATTTAATTGCTGCCTCCTTGCTAACTACAAGTTTGCAAGGCTTTTAGCATAAGTCGCATTAGACCCCATGGCGTTAAGCTTGGGCTCACAACTTTTGTGCTAAGTATAAGGTCATCATGCATTTCACCAATGGGGCAAGAAGGAGATAGCTGAAGATTGCGGCGTTCCAACACAATATATACTCCATCTCGGTCAGTGCAACAACGGCATCACTGAAGAGTGGATGAAATTTAGCGTATGTTGCCGCAAAGACTGTACTTCAAAATGCGTCTGTACGGCTTCAACCAACCAACCAGTGCAAGCATATATAGCATATGCAAGGCCTTGTTAACTTGGAAAGCATTAATTAACTCTTGTATCGCATATTTGTTACATGTCAACCGGTAAGTTGCAATGCTCTTATGTGTCAGGGCCTTGTGCTTATGTGTAATGTACACTTGTGCTTCTATTTAATATACACTTTCACCTCATTAACCAGGCACCACACCAACATGATCAAGGCCACAACTCTATTGGCAATAACTTAGCCATCAAAAATAGGTACAAAGGGCCAGAAGGCTCATATGAGCGTCAGCGCGGCTGCGCACTCAACGCGCACTTTGGCTACCTCGCTAAACGCGTCTAAATCTGCAACAAGGTTAAAAAAGATAAGAATTAAAAATAACGATCATTAAAGTCACTGCACACATTTTGCATTAGCAACTTGGTTGATTCAAACCATATTTAATTGCATTTTAACGTCTGCTTGTTGAGGCTAACTAACCAAAAACTAAAAAAACATACTATAAAAAATATTTGAATACCACAAGGTCTTGTTGAGGCTCGGTTCATCTCTGTAGTTTGTCGACAATTGAGATTTGCTATGCTACTGTATTTTTGTTTTTCATGCGCATGTGGCACATGTGCGTGATCTTTTGGTGGACAAAACGTTCATTAATACTGTTGCAATACTGTTGTTACGACAACAACATCACTGCAACCATTATTCAAACGTCAGCTGCTCACACTTGCTGCTGCAAGAAACTTTAACCAGCACTCCTTTTTCTCTTTAGATGGCCATTTCGGCGCGGGGGCCTAATGCAGAGGGTGATCATCTATGCTGACGAAAGTTCAATTGATATAAATAAAGCCATTGTTTGCAAAATTGTGAAAAGCAACATTGCTTTGTACAGCGTTGACCATGCTGTCAATGGTGCAATGACAGTTGCTAGTGGTTGCCAAAAGGTGTAATTAAATATTATAAGCGCCAACGCCCGGAACGGCGGGGGTGGGGGGTTTGGGGGGNGGGGGTGGGGGGTTTGGGGGGGGGGGTGTTACGACGGCCTTGTAGGATATCACATAAATTAAACCCAATCCTACGTACAGCAATCACAAACTTATTTAAATGTGACTATACACCCTCCAACCACCGTTCGTTAAATAAACAACTACTCAGTAACTAGGGGTAGTAATTATGGGAGTATGGGTTAGACCTTATCTTAGTCCTAATGTAATTGCCGCTCCGCAAGTCGGCCATGTGGACTCGCGACTAGCTACCCATTTTTGGTTGAGATAATCAACCAATGCTTTGCTGAGGTCTTTCCTAGGCCCTTAGCCTGTCGCTAGTTTACTCTTAGCCCACTTAGATCCTTTAGATCAATTGGACCCTTAGCTTGCTAGCAACCTCTCATATACCCAACAATGTTGCAAGAGGCAAATTTCTCAGGAGATGGCGCGCGACATGGCTTGCGTACAAACGCTGCCGCGAGTAGCCGCCTTCATGCCTTGGCCGCTGTTTGCGACAATTGGTCGCGAACAAGAACCATTCATTAGTCCACTTGTGATTTAAATGTTTCACTTTTAACCTAACGATTTTAGCCCGCCTTTTGTCCCATTTTCAAGTTCTTAATTTCCACCATAGCTCACCAAACCAACGATCATGAGTTAATTTTTAATTGTTCCCTTATTTTAAAATTATAAATCCCTTTATACTTTACAACAACCAATTTTGTGTGCGCCGTGATGGGAGGGCGCGTCGCCCTCCCCTACGTAAACGCTCATTTTCTAGCGACGTTGGGGACTCAGCCGTTTTCGCAACAACTCCCCTTACGACAATAAACTAACCTTTAGTTTTAATACATTACTTAATTTATTAATGAATTAACTAGTTCATCATGATTCAAATCTGCAACCAGCTTGTTCGCTTTATTTAACGCATTGTCGCGAATTGCTCAATGAACCAATTCAGTTTACCATTCGCAAAATTCACCTCATAATAGTTCATTCATGAATTATCTAGTCCCTCTTATTTCAAGTAGTCAGTCTTAATTCTCTATTTATAAATTGGCGGAGTAGGATTGTCGTAAGTGAATTACTCGGTTAATTTACATCAATTCACTTGTGAACCAATTTGTTAGTTCATGTGTGACTTAATTACTAACTATTTCTCGCGGGTGCCTTTCCTACCTACTTGATGGGCGCCCGCGACTTCTTGTCGCGGACGCCTTTCACACCATGAACAAATAGGCGCCAT
This sequence comes from Chlorokybus atmophyticus, assembly GCA_009103225.1. Lineage (NCBI taxonomy): Eukaryota > Viridiplantae > Streptophyta > Chlorokybophyceae > Chlorokybales > Chlorokybaceae > Chlorokybus > Chlorokybus atmophyticus. Next base: position 285,670 of record RHPI01001292.1, on the reverse strand, counting down.
GTAAACAATTCGCGGCGCCCTAATCTGGTTACGACTATATTACAACCTAGAAATCAATATCACATGCCTTGGGATGTATTTTTAATACGGTATTTTAGGCCTTGTTGATTGTGATATCAATGCATTGCGTAGACATTTATAGTCATCATAGCGACATGTTGAAATGAAAATAATTTGCAAAAGTGAGTGTGGGTTATAATGTACGTGTTTCTACGGTATTATTTGCCGCATTAGCTAAGATATTGATTAGCGCTTTATATATGTATATGTAGGTCGCGTTATCTCTTATTTCTACATGCATGTTTTCATGATTTAGATAGGCCGCCTTGGTTGGCCCAAAATGAACCTTATGATTACACATGCTCTTTTTCATAAATTTTTAAGTGACCGATGACTATGTTCCGCATCACCCCACAAAATTACAATATTTAGTTTAATGTGCTCTTATATTCCTATTCAAGATGCCCATACATTCATGAAAAAGGCAATTTCTAGTCTAACCACTTTTACTAGAAGCTTTACATGCATTCTACATCAATCAATCAGGCACATCAATAGCGATGTCACACATTTATGTCAGAGCATGAATGTAAAAACATGCATTGATAAAGCACTCACAACAAACCAAGATATAACCAAGGTTCATTAAACTTTTGTCTTTCGCTGAATACACTTATGTACACATTGTACATGGCTAGCATAATAGCTATGCCATAACAGGAGGGGTTGTCTATTGGTTAATTGATAGACGCCCCGGGGGGCCCCCGCTCCCGGCGTGGTTATCGTCGTTGTCCATGGCAATGCTAACCTTACTTGGATTACATGAAAACAAGACCATAATGCGTGCGTGATGAATATGGAGACGGTACAAGTAGGGTCATTACATTTTGTCCATAAATGAGATTCAACAATGTTAAATCATGACATCTGAATTTTACATTTATGCTTAAAATGCACTATTTTGTGTAGAGGGATAGCGCAAGTGCATAGCTTGGCCTGATGGTGATGTGGTGTTGAGGTGAGTATGTTGTGCGGTGTGGGGTGTGTTGTGTGGTATGTATTATTGAATATGCACGATTGTCTTTTACGTTTACTGTACACCGTGTGGCAATATCCCGTATTATATGTGAGAATCAGATATACGGATTCATAATAATTGTTTTACTACCATTTAAAAATTTATTACCTTCATTATCACAAGGTACATGACAGCCATATATCTGATTTCAAAGCCTCTTTTCATAATGTGATGTTGGCCTTCCCAAGGGCCTGAACTGGGGGACAGTCATGCAGCAAATCTCCTGCATCTACCGTGGTCCCAAACCTCAGGGTCCTACATCACAACCCAAACCGATTCCCGGAAACCACGCAGGCCCGCTTCAGGCTTCGGGACCGCACTTTCGCGCGCAGAACTCAAACTGAGACGTGTCTGGACGCGTGGCGAATGTTTGGCAGCTTAGCTTCGGCGGCGGCGGCGAGGCAGGGGTTGGGGTCGGGGTCAGGGTTATGTTTGAGTTTTGGGTTATCAGTGGAACAGGATGGAGCAGGGGGTGCTTAGCTGCTGGGCATGTCTGTGAGTAGTATAGGTTTGTGTTGGCAATTGGTTTGCACTTTTGGGTTTGTTGTGTGCATGGCGCTGCTGATCAGCTGACGAAGCTGTAAGTGAGCAGTAGTGCTTATTCTGGCTGCAGCTGAGCTTCCAATAGTCGACACTCAATGACCGCAAACAATGGGGTCGTTGGGCACCTTGACAAGAAACAAGGCGCTGCCTTCCCTGCCAGCTGCTCCAACCAGATTGCCGCCCCCACCGCCGCCCCCATTAACAACAACAACAACAGCAGCAATAAAAACAGTAACAACAACACCAACCACAAGAACAACATCGCAACGCACGCCTGACAGGCCTCTTCCTCCGGCTGCAGCCAGCCGTAGCAGCAACGGCTCAACACCTGAGCCAGTGGAGTTTGTGCCAGACAGCCATGAAGCGCTTGTTGTGGGCGAGCCCTTAAATGGCGTCAACAGCTCTCAGGACAATGTTATAAGCATTGATGACTTGCAGGATGCGCAGCAGCTTGCATTGCCAGCGTTTGAGTCAGGTAAGGCTGCTGTTTATTGCATAGCAGCAAGAAGCAACTGTTCAACCTTCAACGAATAAAATAAATTTTTGCTCATTGTGGTTGCTTTGGTTGCTTCACAGGCCTCACAGATGATCAGCTCCGGCAAGGAGCTTATGATCTGTTGCTCGCTTGCACGAGCGGCTGGGCCGATGATATGTCTATTGACAGCGCCATGGACATCATGCGCGTGCAGCTGGAGGTGTGTGCCAACAGAGAAATGAGTGAAGTCACAAGCTTGGCTCAATTGCAGGAATCTTGCCACGTGCATACCCTTTTACATCCGCATAAGTGTTGAGCCTCAATTTATGCCATTGCAGATTACAGATTCTGTGGATGCACTCACAAGAAAGGTTCTGAGTTCTCTCGGCTATGGCAGGTATGTTAGGTTAAAGCATGTCGTCGTTGTTGTTGGCTGGTGCTCAAACTCATCTGCTGGCGTGCATGCTCCTGCTATGTATCACTACAGGTCGCCTGGCAATTCGCCATTCCCCACTGCAGCACGTGCGCCCGTCAAGTTGCAAATGGCGTCTTTGCGTCTCCCATTGGAATTGCTGTGCACAGCCTTGCCGTCTGATTTTGATACGTACAGGGACTTTCAACGTTGGCAGCAAGGACAGGTTAGCCCGCGTTTAATCCCTGTGCCTGAAGTAGAGAATTGTCAGGGAGTTGAGGGTAATATACGTGTGCGTCATGCTCATAACATAAGCAAACACGTGTGCGTGCATGCATGGCGTGCACGCATGCGCGCATGTGCGAATGCAGGCATGACTGTCGAGGTTATCTCAGGTGTGCTGCTTGTTAAACACAACACACGTACACAAGCATGCTATGTGCTTGTGTGTGTTGTGCGCATGTGTGAGCGTGCACCCACCCAAACCGTGCACTGCAGAGCAATCTGCTGTTGGAAGGATTGCGTGCGACAGCTGGCTTCAGCAAGTCAACCAACCAAGTTGACAATGCACCCCCTAGCAAGGATGATGAGATGATTGCAAGGTTGTGGACTGCATTGGAAAGGTTGCGGGCATGCTGCAGCGGCAAGAAAGATGAGGTCAGTCATTCTGCTGAAGCTCTCAGCAGGAGGTCTTGCAGTTTTTGATCTTAGGTGTGCTTCCTTGATTTAGTTCAGGAAATCTGAGTATCAAGCTGCTGGAGCCCGCCTACGTGTGGCTGCTGCCGTGGTTGCTGAAGGCAATAAGTCTACAGGTGTGCACTTTGTCATGTCAGTTATGTTTGTGTTGATTTTCCCGGTTCATGTTGTTTACGTTTTTACTGCCAGCTCTGACACAATATCCATCAGTTGAAGTCGGTTTTAGCAATGCCATTGGCAACAGCCAAAGCATGGATGCATGTCTTTCCTCTTACATGTTAATGTGTATGGGCAGTATCTGGCGGTGAGCAGCAAGACGACCCTTGGTTATACCCTTACCCCGTCAGCATGCGGATGTACACGGTCATGCTACAAGGCATGTTTGACTTGCTCGAGGAGGAGGTTGTCATACCGGTATGTTGGTTGTTCTACCTGTTGCACATTGCATCACAAGGTTACAGCACTGCCATTGATCAACAAACTGTCAACAGGAAGCTGCTGAGTTGCTGCGCCTTGCACTTGGCTGCTGGAGTGCGCTGCGTGTTGATGCAGCCATGCACGCAACCACCCGAGCCTGGGTGTTGTTCCGGCAGGTAGGTATAGCCTGGCTATGAGTGGGGAAACGCCAACATGTGCGCATCCCAATCAATAAGTATCCCTTCTTGCCAGCACACCGTCACATCGGATGCGGGGCTGCTACAAGCAGCTCAGGACCAGCTCTTGCAAGATGTTCAGTGGCGTTGGACCGGCGTCAATCCTAATGGCAGAGTGTCACCAGTGAACCAAGGCGCAAGCTTACTGCCGGCAGCGAAGCGAGATTGGTTGCTGCTCACGATGCAACCGATGCTGCGCTGGGCCACCGCCCAGCTATCGGACTACTACAAGAACTTTCCCAAAGTTAGATTGGGATGTTGTTTGTATAGTATGTAGTGTGCAGTGACGAAGCTGGCTGTTCAACACACAGAGCCTGTGCCCATCTCACATCACTGTTCCCTGCAGGGCCCTGACAGGAGTTTTGATGCGCTGGTCAAGATAGCCGCATCTTGCGCGCGCATACTTAAAGCGGTTGAGAGCGACCAGCCTCAAGATGGCCAGCTGGCGGACTTGCAAGAGCGAGCAGCTGCTGCGGCAATAGTCCGATGCATCCAAGCATCGTTGCGCAAGTGTTACAACAAGGTCCACAATTGTGTTTGTGTTTGTGCCTCTGTGTATAATTTTTGATTGTCAGCAGGTTTGTCATTGCATATACTGTACAGTGCAGTTGATCAGCAACCATGACTCAGGTTAAAGCCGAAGCCAAGCAGGCGAGCCATGGATCTCAGTCTGTGCTGCTCGCAAAGCAGGCGCAGTATGTCGTGGAGGTTGCAGCACGTGAACTTCAGGTCCGTTCGTGCTGATGTGTATGTGTACATTGCTGTTGTTGAGTTGAGATCTGTGTTGTCTTATACTTGTGTGTCCTCTGTACAGCGAGTCACCCCGGCTCTGCAGCGAACATACGCAAGCAGCAAGTACACGGCAATCGCTGCCCTTCATTCAGCCTACAGACAAGACTTTGAGGGTTGGCTGCAGGGCTTGAGCAGCATCAACAAGGGCGTGATGGAGGCCTTGTCCGCAGCGGAGCAGTTCGAAGAGGATCTCATGGCCTTGGTTGGACTGTCTGATATCAGCTCGTGGGATGACGTTGATGGGCTCAACCCCATCACACCGTTGCAGGTTCGTGACGAAGTGTACATCAGTGACTCCCCGTCTGTACAGCATACAAGTTCCAGTATGGTTGAGCAATCAGGTCCTGTCCATTTGTGGTACTTTTCTGCCGGCTCTTATGTATGCGCATGATAACGTCAGGTTGGTGCTTCGGTGTCGCCTCTGCTGTACCAGTGGGCGGGTGATCAAGTCGCGCAGCTCTGCACGTGGGTTGAAAGAGCTCTCAGCATAGAGACATGGCAGCCTGTTTCTCCTGCTCAGAGGTTCAGTGCATCTGTTGTTGAGGCAAGTCACTTTGCTGATGTCATAGATAATACACAGTTCTATTACAACCTGGTTTTTATTGTGTCACCATTGAAAGGCGTACATGTGTGGCTGGCGTTGGTATCACCTTTTCCTGTCATTGTCAGGTGCTGCGCAGCGTTGATGACACCCTAGATACTGTCTTCTCCTTGAGGATACGGCCGCCTGCGGGTCTCGTGCGCTTGCTGTCAGAAGGCATAGACGGGGCATTGCAGGCGTATGCGCAAGTGGTCGTGGGGCAATGTGGCCCCGCAGAGAGACTTAAACCACCTCTCCCTCGTCTGACCAGGTAAGGATTCACCCACCAACAGACACTGCCTGAAACAATTTACCAAGTGGGTGGTGAATTCATATCATCCCCTTTGTCAAGGTTCAAGAAGGGGGTGGCTGCAAAGGACATGGAAAGAGCAGCAGCTGCTGGTGTGAAGTTGGTGTCTCCAGTCGATACTGCCATGACACCCGCAGAAGTGGAGAGGATAGCCCGGTTGACAATACCCAACTTGTGCACAAGGCTTAATACATTGCAGCACCTAGCCACTCAGATACCAATAATGGACAAGTCCACACGAGAGCGTCTGCGCATGCAGGTGCAACACTATGACTTGTGCAGTGCTCACAATGTGATGCAAGCTTGAGTGGGTCTCCTGACAGTAAACTTGTGCGAATGACAGTTTGAGACGAGTGGTTCAGCTTCAGCAAACAGAGACACGGAAGCCTTGTTTGAATCTGCCAGCTTTGCATGCGAGAGAGGGATTGACAACATCTGCAACTTTTTGGGCGTCAAGGTGGTGTTTTATGACCTGCGAGGGCCGATACTTCAGAACCTCTACTGTGGAGGGGTCACCGTACACGATAGAGTTGCCCATGAAGTCATGAAGCGGCTCGACAGCATATTGTCTGAAATAATCGATGTGGTTTCGTCACGCTTGCGAGACCGAGTTGCCGAAGCCCTGATGCAATCTGTCTTGGTGAGTTGCTGTGTGATTGCCTTCAGTTTACGCCAATTCCATGTGACAGTCATGACAACATGTCGCGTTGGCAGGAGGCTTGGCAGAGAGTTGTGCTTAATGGCGGCCACCTACGTTTCTTCACCATGGAGGATGCTGAAGCGCTGGATTGGGACCTCAACTTGATAAAAGACTTCTTCATCGCCGACGGCCAAGGCCTATCTGAACAACTCGTTGAACAAGCCAGTGCATACGCACAGCGTATGCTGGACACATTCCTGCTGGTATGCGCTGTGAGCTGACATGTGACCACTGCAATTGGACAGTACATGCAGGTCTGATGGTGTGTTCTGCATGTGTACAGGACACAGACTTGCTGATACAGAACTATCAGACAGCGGAGCAGGCGGCGGTAAGCACTGCCATCAGCAATAAGATCAGAAGGGCTCAGCCCGGGCCTGCGCCAGGAAGCAAGGAGGAGATCATCTTGAAGGTGCTGTGTCATCGAGCTGATCGCAATGCGTCAAAATTCCTCAAGACGAGGTTCAGGTTACCCAAAAGGGACCAGTCTCCGGTCAGCAAGTTCCATAAACTCTTGGAGCGGTAGCTTAGAGGTAAGCTATTCTAGTCTCAAGCTGTTCTAGTCGTAGGTTCACCGCTGCAGATGGGCATAAGCAAGCGTTTCAGTTGCCTGTCTATGCAACCAGTGCACTGGGGATGCATGGCAATGGATGCAGTGATTAAACGCGTGCTCCAGATGCTATGATGTGCCTACTGTGAGCACCTGTTCATGCCCTGTACACAGAGCCCAAAGGGCCTTGTGGCTGCTGTCATAGTCATCAATGCATCAGTATTAGGTGCCTGATAACTATATCTAGTAACAGTTGCCCGGAGTCACTGCTGCTGAAGCATGTTGCAGGGTGTCATGTCATGTTTGCATGTTTGATGTTCATCACTAGAAGCACACCATATTGCATGGTGTGCTTCTACTGATAGGGCCAAAGAAGCACACCACATTGCATGGTGTGCTTCTTTGGCCCCCTCCCCCCCTCCTACGTGGACATGAGGCATCAAACATTTTCATCTTCCTGGTAATCACTACTTTTGGTACACATGTACAGGTGGTCTGTACTGCGACCACGCTCTGTCACTAATCCACACGCTGACCAACGCCACACTAAGACATTCATGTGCACAGTCTCAGTTGCATCGTTTGTACACCAATGGTCACCCACCCAATCCCTGTGGGCATTTAACTTAATTGCGAATGCACATGTATTTTTCTGCTCCGCCACATATACGCCATCATACGGATGCATTTGCACACCCAAACCAAGCCAGCAAGCCAGCAATAAAATACATAACTACACATATACATATGTGTATATTTATGTATTCAGGCGCCAAAACAGAATTGTCATCGCTTCTGCCATCAGCAGCAAACTACATACATACATACATACACACACCCGGTGGTGGTATATGTGACTGTGTTTGCATGCTGGTTGGTATGCTATGCTGTTGTGACGTCATGTATGTCGCCAATTGTCTCGCGCATATCCTGTACACATATATATATATATATATATATACATATATACATATATATATATACATATACATATATACATATGTATACACATACATATACATATATACATATATATATACATATATACATATGCATATGTATATACGTATATATACACATATATACATATATATACATATGTATATATGTGTATATGTATATTGTATATTATTGTATATGATATGTGTATATACATATGTATGTATATATATGCATATGTATATATATATGAATATATATATGGATATATGTTGATATGCATATATATGCATATGTATATATGTTGATATATATACATATATGCATGTATATATATGTATACATATGTACATATATACATATATATATTTATGTGTATGTATATATGCACACATGCANGGGGGGGGGGGGCTGCCACCAATATATATACACTAGAGGGCTGGCTAGAAGCCGAATGCAACCAAGTGCAAGCAGCAGCGGCAGGGCGGCGTTGAATGACTGACAAGCACGATAGCGACATGAGAACACGCAGCAGGACACGCGTATGCACATGTACGCATGTCTAATGAGGGGAGCCGGTAGTCAGGTAGTGTGGTAGTGACATGAAGAGTGTATGCTAATCTGGTGGTGCCGTATGGTTGTGAATGTTCTTGCTAATGGCATGTGTGGTCACAATGGCGCGGTCATGCATATGCACATCATCTCGCATAGCCTGTACGAATTGACACCGACCGTCATCCATGTACAGAAAATGCGAGAGGGGTATGCCACTGAACACCATGCTTACTCAAGCATCCTCTCACGGTGTTTACCGGAAATAACAATGGGATATTTGCAGCCCTCAGCAATGCAAGAGTTACTATGTGAGATACCAACCTTCACCCAAGAACAGGCACAGCTGTGATTCGTAATCAGTGGCACAGCAAATCATGCAACAAAAATGGCACAACCATTTGTGCTTGGACAACTGGCGTTCCTAGGTAAGTAAACTCATTGCCAGACCTACAATGCAGGTTATGCAACCTTGCTTGTACAACTACACTCACCAACTATGCCGCTGATCAGCACTTGATCGTTGGCGGTGTTTTCTGCTAACCAAGTGCGAGGGTGCTGATGGCGTGCGTGCAACAGCAGGGGTAGGTAATTAAACCTCTTCTTCCATAGGCGCTGGCCCAGCGGGTGCAGGTCCGGGCACTTCTGCTGTAGATGCATGCTTGCCATTGCTTGATGGTTCTTCCTCACCCACCTTCCTGCCTGTCTCCTTGGCTTCTAGCTTCCGCATGCGGTCAAACATGTTGCCGTACAGCTTTGCTTCCTTCTTGCGCTGGTCGGCTTCCAACTGCTTCATCTGCTTGCGCAGCAGCAACAAATCCCTGTACAGACAAACGACATATGAGCATAATGCAGCTTGCCCAACTCACATTTGGATCACAAGCTACACTATATTACACTTGAAGCGCGACATGCAAGCAAGGACAAGCACGACTGACCTGTTATGCTCATCTTGTCCGAGCGCCTTGTTGATGTCGAGTGCAGCAAGATCGTAGTCTTGTTGGGCAATGTGCGCTTGAGCGCGTCGGTACAGTGCCTTAACATTGGTACTCTCCATCTCCAAAACCTTTGAGCACTTCTTGATGGCCTCTGAATACTGCTTAAGTTTCAACTTCACAGCTGCATCATTCAGGTAGATGGGCAGCTTGAGAGCCTTGGCCTGCTTCTTGTCCTCCTCTGAGAAGGATGTATCATACTCTACGCACTTGATGGCCTGGTACAGATAATATCTTGAGTCAGTCATCTACATAAAAGCCTGACAGATGTGTGATGCACACAAGCACAGAAACGCACAGACAACAGCAGTGCTCACCTGCTCATAGCGCTTGGCTGCCAGATCCAGCTTGCCGGCCTTGTAGAACGCATTGCCTTCTTCCTTCTTCTTGGCAGCCTGCTCAAGCTTCTCAGCCGTGTCCATCTCCCAAGACTCTTTGGCCTAAAATCGCAAACATGTGTTGGTGAGACTGCACAGTTACTCGGCATGATGTTAACAGCACCATGGAAAGTCAATTGCACACCTTCACAAAGGACACCATCTCGACTTCATACTGCAAGGTGGAGTTTGCTGGGATGGTTGCCAATGGGCCTGCTGTTTCTTGGACACCATAGCCGTACTCGGGCGCAACCGTGAGCAACACGTGCTGTCCCTTCTTCATCTTCAACACCGCCTTGTCTAGACCAGCAACGACTTGCTCTGCAGGAAACAATCGTAGCTTAATGGTAATGGCCGAGTATGGCATGCAGTTTTCAACTACTAGATCAAAAGAGCTACAAGCAGAGCACACCCAATGCCAACCTAATCTGTACTGGCAGACAGTCAACAGGCAGTAGCAGCGGTTGCAAGATGGAGCACTGACCGCACAATCTTTCCCATGCTAGACAACCATCTCATAGAACCTTACCTTCTCCAGTCATAAACTCAAGCTCCTGTCCCTCTTCTGTTCGCTGCTCAAAGACAGTGCCATCGGACAACCGACCCGTCAACTTAACTGCACAAAAGCCATGCGAGTTAAGCATAGCAGACAACCTTCAGCTACTTGGCGGAGTGGCACAAGTCCTCACACAAGCAGTTACCTTGCACTTTGGCCCCCTCGTTTGGCGTCTGGTAACCCTCACCCTCCTTCAAGACCTTCATCATCACCTTCTCGTCTGGGGTGATGGCCTCTACTTTCTTCCAGGACTGCAGTTGCGCCTCCACCATGATGGTGGCATCTGTGGGAACACCTTCGGCACCTTCTGCGCCAAAAGCATCTGCAATGCAAAGTTGATGGGAATTGGTCAATGCAAGCCTGCATTGCCACGCGGACGGGTCTACAACAAGCAGAGCAACACTTACAGTCGGATCTAATGGTCAGCAGCACCTTCTCGCCCTTCTTCATTGTCTCCAAGGCTTTCACTAAGCCCTTGCATAGATGTCCTGTTGAAGACCATGAATGTTACCAGACTGAGCAAACTACTGCATGGCCATGCAACATCGTACACATCGCACGATTTCAGTAACAAAGTTAGTGCATAATAAAGCACTTACCCTCCTTGAGAGTGAACTCAACGCCTCCTTCAGGTGATTGTTTGACGACGGTGCCATCTTGCAGCTTGGCAGTGTATGTAACTGCATTGTACAATACATAATAGATTACTAGCTGACAAGATGCAGTGTGTGAGCAGCTGGACTGTTATATCTACCTAACACCTCGTCGTTGTGCTTTGGCTTCTCATGGTCAGTGCCCTCCGCAAGTATTTTCTTGATGACTCCGCCATCCTTGGTGATGTCCTTCACACTCTTCCAGGAAAGGAGCTCAACCTTGGCACAGCATTGCATGTCAGCCCAAACCAAGCGTTGGTTGCAAGGCTCAATAACTACACAGAGCGCGTATGATTAAGTGGCTGTGCCAAAAATTACTGTCATCACCTCAAACTGAAGGGTGGAGTCAGGAGGGATCGCGTCACCCGCGCCATTCTTGCCATAGGCATAATCTGGTTTGCAGGTGAGAATGGAAATCTCGTCTTTCTTCATGGAGGCCACGCCCTTGTCCCAACCCTTGATCACTTGACCTGGCAAGTACATGATGCAACCATGAGTGACCAGCACAAAAACAGCTGCTTGCCAGTGCCAAACGGCCAAGTTGCCTCACCTTGACCAAGCGTGAAGGTGAAAGGTACATCCTTGTCTCGCGAGGAGTCAAACTGTGTTCCATCAAGCAACTTGCCAACGTAATGCACTGCAGTCCACAGAAGTGAATTCAGTACGTTTCAGCTAGCCTGGCAAAGCCTACACTTGGGCCGAATGCAGTGAATGCACAGGTCAAGCATGCACTGCATTATGCGCGTAATGCGCATTGGCATGCACAGGTCAGGCATGAATTGAGCAAGAGGACAGCAATGCGGGGTAAGCTAGGGTCGTCAGAGCCTTACCAGTGACTTCATCCCCCTTCTCCGGTTTCTCCCAGCCAGTCCCAGCCTTGACGACCTTCTTCGTGACGCCGCCGTCGCCGGTGAGGTCCCGCTGGTCGCCGGCCTTGTCCTCGGTGTAGTCCGACATGGCGTCGTCCTCCTCCTCATTCGGAAAGGCGTCCAATGTGGTGTCCTCATCCATCGCTGCTAACAACACCCAAGTACTTCACAGACTCCTCCTCACCACCACCGACCACCTCGCCTATACACTATGCACTCTGGCTCGCTGACTGTCTTTCTCAACTCTACGTGCTGTTTACCGCGCTTCTCGAGGCTTCCCGCCGCAATCGCACGGTGTTAATCAGCGTTGGAGCTCATCGGACGGTTAGCGTAAAGCAATGGTCGGTTGTATGACACAACTGGTATCCCGCGAGCAATCGCGAGTGTTCTCTCGCAACATTTGTGTTCGCATTGCCCATGCGACGACGGCCGGCGACCTTGCCGTGGGCCTCTCTCTCTCTCTCTCTCTCTGCGCGCGTGCGTGTATCGAGAACAGTTTGGATTGCACCGGTATGCATAACGCGTGCACCGATTGCACCGGTGCACCGGTGCAATCGGTGCACCGGTGCACCGATTGCACCGGTATGCATAACGCGTATGCTAGCACACGTGTTACACACAGAGAGAGAGAGAGAGAGAGAGAGAGAGAGAGAGAGAGAGATGCACTCACATGCATAAACACAACATCATAATGAAAATATCAATTATAATGGCCGAGACAAGCACGTCGCATACCATGTGCCACTGCAAGTACCTGTTGTGTGCGTGTCCAAGCTACATAGTTGAGATTGCATTGGCCCTCTCTCTCTTCCTTGCTCGCTCTGTGCACAAGAGTCAACGTACTGTCGCACTGATATGAATATGATGCTAATACTTGTTCATTTCGTTTACCATGCCTCACAATCAAAGACAACCACATATGATATGCACGCACTTACGCCAATATGTGTGGACTATTGAGTTAAGCCCCTTTTTTTGATCTCTCTACCGCCTTGCCTACTTTTACCTTCTTGAGAAAGAATTTCATGATGGTTCACATAGGCCTATCTACCCACTGCGTGCGACACCTGCATCACGTGCACCATGTGTATGTGCGTTTGCGCATGCATGCGTGCATATATACACGTGTAATTTACATACATGCATGTACATACCATACAGTACGAGGGGTTCTTGACCATTAAGTCACAATACCAAAAGTTGATATTATAAACAAGAGCACGTGCTTCTCCTTGCAATGTAAATGTCGCACAACCATATGTGAAAATGTACGCGCACGTGCGTGCGTATTCTTGAATACACATACCTATGTGCGCATGCTTAATGCAAAGTCTTTCTTTGTATGCGTGTATGTGAGCACAAATTGAAGAATAGCCATAATAGCTTTAACACGTAAAGCGCATACCGTACCAGTATACTTTATGCGTGTGTTGTTCAGATAAGTCATGTTTACAGCATTGTTCATGAGTGAAACAATGACGATGACATTTATGCAAAAACATTGTATCATCAACTAGTCGACATGGTAAAGATGTGTGTGATGCAGGGTGCATAAGTACCAACCTTAATTCAACACAATTGCAATGGAACGATGTGCTCAAGGTGAATGGCAGTGTCCCAACCCAGGACGTCCTTATACCTGGCAATACTGCAGTCATTGCTCCGGGACCAACTTAAACCAGTGGGGCCCTGGCAGTATGTGGGACCCGGACTGCTTGGGTTGGCCTGACCAGGCCTGGCCTGGCCTGGCGGAGGCGGAGAAGGTTGCGGGCGTCAGGCCATGGAGCCGGACGCCTGGGAGCGAGAGTGGGAGGCGGCGGTGGCAACCAGGCGGGCGCAGGGAAGCGGGCAAGCAGCAGGGTCTGGAGGGGATGGTCCAGGAACCTCAGGCCGGCCGCCGCCGCCCCCGTGGGAGCTGAACGTCCTGCGAGTCAACCAGATTGATGCCGTCCGGCTGGACCACGAACTCACTGGCATGCTGAAAGAGCAATTCATGAAGGCATGGTGACTGCTTGGCTGCTACTGGTTTGCCATGCGCCTCTGTGTGATGATTCTACTGATAATCTTACTACACATGTTAACCGGTTAGTAGCCTCAGTTGAACACACATGACGAATGCTGTTTGCTTCGCTTAGAAGAGAGTTGACTGATCATGCAATCAGGTGTCGCTGCCATGCCAATAAATTGCTCTTCACATCATGCCTGTCCTGTGTTAACGTGTTAAACATGGCGTTGAACCAAGCTGTGAGTAGCTGAGCTGTCTGGAACTGTGCTTCGTGCTTCGCCAGCGTTTGAAAAGTTGAGCACCGGTGCTCTTGCCCAGTCAGCGACCTGCTGCTGGTTGTGACAGTGTGTGTATGACTTGGCGGCCGTATTGTCTATCCCACTTTGCTTGTAGTCCACAGGCTTGCATTGACTTAAGTGTGCTCAGGACGAAACTTCTGCGGCTGCTGCTTTGTTGAAGCTTTCATGCACTTTTGCTTGGTGAGGTTGGCTGACACATCCATGTGTGTCGGTTCAATCAGGTGTTTTCCCATTTCAAGCCCGGCCTTGTGTCTTCGTTCCAGCCTGAGCTGGTCCTTGTGCTCGAGTACTTGGTGTTTCATTTCTCCATATGGCGAGGGAAGCCCACTCCCGGCAATGGGCTCATGAACTTGAGGTCAGGCGAGTAATTTTTGCTCCGCCAGCATGTTGGATCATGTTAAATGTGGGTGAGTGCATCAATTGGCTCCTGGTTTGTCTGCAGGTACCGTGATGAGCGCGCCATGCACAAGTTACCTCAACGCACTGGGATTGAAGGCCCGGGGTTGACGAGGACTCAATGCATTATATTCGGCATTGCAACGGTGAGCGGGGTTCTGCTGTTGATTCACAATTTGCCGTGCACTACTAGTATATCACTTTTGTGTCTGTGCAACAAATGGACATATTCATGCATAGAGTAAGACACCCACATGTACATATTTGTGTCTTTGCCGCTGCTCACTGCTTACGTGGTTGTGTGACAGTTTGGTTTGCGTTATTTCTGGGAAAGGCTTGACCGCTTGAGCACATTTGGGCAGTGGAGTGGGCCATGGGGTGCGCTCACATGGCGCTCGTTGCTGCGCGTGAAGGCCAGCCTGAGAGTCTTGCAAACTCTCAACTCATTTGCGTTTCTGCGCTTCGGCAGGCAAGCACGTTTGTATGAGAGGTTGTTAGTATGACTTGTGGTTGTTTGGCTGTGTTGTAATGGTAGGTGGCTCGTGTGTTTGTGCTTGGTCAGGTACCCAAGGCTCATTGAGCGGGTGCTTCAAGCTCGCCTGGTGTACAGCCGCCCCAACATGAACCGCGCCGTCAGCTTCGAGTACATGAACCGCCAGCTTGTCTGGCAAGAGCTCTCGGTATGCATATTATGTGACTAGTGCAGTGCGCTTGCAGTGCAACCTACATGATTGTGCACGCAAGCAGTTGAGGTGTCTTTACCGCAACGCTGTTGACAATTGTGGGGGGGTTGCGCGTGGAGGGGGGGGGGG
>RHPI01001292.1:252745-270150 GCA_009103225.1 Chlorokybus atmophyticus | reverse complement strand
CCCCTCTTCGCGGGCCCCTCCTTTCCCCCCATCCACTGTGCGCATGCGAGCACACACGTGCGCACACATGCTAGCACATACATATCTGCTCATGTATGATACCAATATGCTTGTGTTGCCGTGCAGGAGTTGCTGCTGTTCATCCTGCCTTTGATCAACATTGGCAAGATCCGTCGCTTCCTTGTTGATCGCTTCTCCCCAGCGCACAGCAGCGCTGAGTTGCCCGCCGCAGCGTGTTCAATATGCTTCACCAACCCCGCTCGCACGCCCTTCGAGTCCGTTGACTGCGGCCACATGTTTTGCTACTACTGCGTGCGGGCCAATTGCGAAGCAGATCGCTTCTTCCGATGTTCCCGATGCAGTAAGCCCGTCGGCTCCATCCGGCGCTGTAGGACCCAACTGGTTGTTGAGCTTAACTCGAGCTCTGATGCTGCTCCAAGCAAACAGCTGCGATAGAAGGGTATATTGTGTGCTGGTTGCGTTTGTGTGTCACGTCGTGCAAGGGCTGGGCTGCATTCATTATGGTTGGCAACAGCCGCCTGCATTTGTTGGCCGATGCACTCGTTCACACACGCATACAAATATGTACATACTCGCGATTTGATGTGGGTTGTTTCCATCAGGAAAATGTCAGCATGCATGCATACCAACATCAAGAATGCATGTGGCATAAGAGCACCAGAGCATAAACTCTGTGCGCATAGTTTCTGCTTCTATCAATCCAAGTCGAGCACGCCAGCCCAAGTAAATGGGTGGTGTACAGAAGTATGCAATGCGCAATTCATGCATGCATGACACAGGTAGGGATAGTGCAGCGTGTGAGGTAGTGAATGAACCCGGTGGTCAACCTGACAGTGGTGTTGTTGGTATGCGCTATGTCACTCTGCATGCTGCTGACTGTGCATGCCACTATGCATGTGCATTGCCATTTCGCATTGTATGTACATACAACAATGACAAGCATGCAAACGCAATCACCTACCACACCGTCTATATATACACCAGTATTACCTACCTACCTTCACTATCGCCCTACAGCTGTGCACAGCAACCAAATTGTACACAAACCGTGGTGCGCACTTGATGCGCACTTAATGCACACTTGCGCACTTGATGCGCAAAGATACATTACACAACACAGTTTGCAATGCAAGTAACAATACAAACAGTGCAGTTGGTTTGGCTGTCGAGCAACAATGGATTATTTGTATACACAAGTTGCTAAAGGTCAGCAGTGGCAGGCTGTGCGTTGAGCCCCTTAGCGTTTTTCTATCAACGAGACATGGATGTACAAGGTTGGGCACGCAGTACCGGTGAAACTCACTTATTCAGACGTACAGACGCAGGATATTGGCATTGCAGTGCAAACACAAGCAGTCACGAGTTCGTGTGCGTGTTCATATATGCATGCATATACTTTTTAGTGCATTTGCATGCGTGTATGCACATGTAATCAGTCACGCACACAAAAGTTATATCATCGATGCATAAACCAACTGCATGCACCGCATGGCACGCGTGTAAACGTATGATTGCATGTACATCAGCTGCATGCAACAGCACACTCTCAGAAGGCTGCACACGTGCCACGTGGTTGCATGTATGCAGTGCATACATGCAAACATATTTACACCAACACAAGATGCATGCGTGCACCCACCCATGCCATGATGTGCTGCCACGCAACCGTTGCGTGGCAGCATGTGACATGCAACAGGCAATGTAAGAGTCAATGCATGCACGCTTGATTGTATGCCATTGAACACGCATGCACCCAGGCATGCGATGGATAAGCTTTTCTACACCTGTGATCATGCATGCCAGCCTACATGGATGCATGGGTTGCATGCACAGTAGCATGCAAGCGCACACACAGCACAGCATACCTTTCGCGCGCGCGCGCGCACACACAGCGCCCGGTGGTCTTGCTGTTGCATGGTATGCCGTTGAGTTGAGTGACTACTGCGTGTTGCATAGAACCGTGCATTCCCTGCACACACGCACACACACACAGACACGCGCGCGAGCCGGCTGCTGTAAAGGTACTGTACTTGGCTGGTTGGGGTTGGGCTAGGCAGGTGGTAGTTGTAGACCACGTAGCCTGGCTTAGCTAGATACATGCGCTTACTGTGAGGTGAGTACGTGTGTTGCGTGTGTTGCATGCTATGACCTACTATGCAATGAGCTAGTNAGAGAGAGAGAGAGAGAGAGAGAGAGAGAGAGAGAGAGAGAGAGAGAGAGAGAGAGAGAGAGAGAGAGAGAGAGAGAGAGAGAGAGAGAGAGAGAGAGAGAGAGAGAGAGAGAGAGAGAGAGAGAGAGAGAGAGAGAGAGAGAGAGAGAGAGAGAGAGAGAGAGAGAGAGAGAGAGAGAGAGAGAGAGAGAGAGAGAGAGAGAGAGAGAGAGAGAGAGAGAGAGAGAGAGAGAGAGAGAGAGAGAGAGAGAGAGAGAGAGAGAGAGAGAGAGAGAGAGAGAGAGAGGAGACTCCATCTGAGATCACAGGATCATGACCGTCGCAGGCTTGCGCGTCATCAAGGATCATTGAATGGACTATATCACTGTATCAACCAGACTCGATGATATCTTTAACATGCAGTTCAGCGTCTTCAAGCTGACAGCCCCCTTTTGGCGCTGTAGCTCTAAGCAAAAAGGCGTCTGTCAGTGTGACCGCGCCACCCACACGTAGTACGACTGTGGATGTGCGAGACACGCATGCACATCAATGTCCCTTTCATAGGGCCCAACGCAGGTATTGACATGTGGCGGGTTCTCCAAAACCTGCCGTCTGGGACCCATCAACACACATCACTCACGCAAGGTCGCATTGGCTGTTAGGCAATATGGCTTGTTTGCTTATACTTACTCTTGAGGTCAGGTAACCTGGCTCGGTAATTGAAGGTTGGGTCCCGCACCTAAAATACCCTCTACCCGGGTAGAAGGCCCGTATACTGGGGTCGGACCCGACCTTATGTCATGCACAGGATTCAGCACATTACCTGTCCTGATTGCTGCACAACTCGATTGCTGTCGCGTATCGCCCATCTCCGACTGGGGTCTACTTGTCGGCGCTATGACAACAAGCGGCGCGCGGAGCATGCAACAATAGCTACTTCCATCATAAGTTGCCTCATTAGCGAGCGGACTCGACGGTGCAGGGCCGCAATTACCAGTGAGTACATCAACGACGCTTTCTCCATCATAACATAACATCATTGCGCCCTTTACCGCGCATGTAACCAACAAGTCGCCACAAAGTACAAAGGTTTGACGTGTTGACAGGCCAACTCAAGTTCATGCAACTGTGTGGGGGGGATGTCGCGCATCAAAGCGCTTGATGCGTGACACCCCGGTCAGCGCCACATGTCGTCGCCCTCCGCCTGCGTCCGTACAGAACGCAATAATGGCGCGAAGGTTCACTGGAAGGAAAGCCCCTACACGACAGGGCCTGTCGTCGCTTCTCTGTTAAAGTTCAACAGACGTTGCAGAGTTTCTCAGCACTACGAGACTGATTAAACTGCGTGCAGGGCTGCATGCATGCGCAGGCGGTACCGCGCAACAGCCCTCAATTGAGCCTTTAATCCAATTGATTAACTCTCTTCGCCGCATGAATGCACATATTTAGAGGCTCATCACTGTCAACTTGAGCCCCTCCCATTCCAGTGCGGCTTGCCATATGGGTTGGTGACAACTGGTCGGTAGATTGTTTCAGCAGCAGTACTGACTCAGCAGCAGTAGTACTACTGCTGCTGAGTAGTACTACTGTTGATGTCGGTAGATTTGATTGCTGATAGTTTCCCTTCAAATAGAACTTAGGACTTTGCATGCTGCATGCACTAGACTGCACGCGATCCATATCTTCTGCATGCAATCTGCTTGCAATCCTTACGCAGAAGCTATGGATCTGATGCATCTAGATAGTGCATGCTAAAGAGTTTCACCGCGCTGCCCAAGAGATTTGCCAAAAGCTTGGTGCGGTCAAGCTTCTGCTCGTCTCACTCTGCTTGGCTGCTATACACTGCTCGACTGTCACGGCAGACCGTCAGCTGAAGTTTCCGCTACAACGTTGGTAATGATGCTTCTTGGGCAGGTCGCCCTGTAACCAGCAGGCAAGTGTGGCGCCAAGCAAAGGTCTGTGCTTTGGTCAGGCTCATTGAGGGAGAGAGGGGAGCTTACTTGCTTCAGTGTGCTTAAGGGCGGGTTGATTGTTGCTGCTGCCTGTTGTTTTGGAGGCTCCGCGGCTTGCTGCTCAAGGGGCGCGGCTAGCTGTCGCTGGGAAGTAAGAGCTGAGCTTTTTGGTTGAAGTTCAGCTGGAATCGGGCGGCCAGAGACGGACGCGCCTTGCTACAGCCATGTGTTACAAGCAATACCTTGACGAGCTGCAGGAGTGCTCCGCCCTGCACAGTCTGGCGACCGTTGCCCAGGAGCTTGTTGCTCCGCTGCTCTCTCAGGTAGGCAAACCGAGCATGCATGCAGCTGCAGTGTGCCGAACCTGTTAACCTTGCCCTGGTAATGCATGAATGTCCGCTTCAACGATGTGCATGCTTAAGCTCAGTGCATTGTGTGCACTGCATGCAAACCACTGTGCCGATCGCATGTTCTAGCGCACACTGTCAGGCACCCGTTAATGAACGTAAAAACACTGTGATAGCAGCTGCTCACAGGCACACAGTTATAGATTCAAATGGCACTGTCGTAGCCGTGGGTAGTAGTAGTGGAATGTGTGCTGAGGAAAAGTAGCGGACTGACTGCTAACGCACCTGCTATGGCGGCTGAGCTCTGGCAAAACAAACCAGAAGTCCACACAGAGTATCACACTTGACGGTCAACAAGTTGCAAGCACAGTGGGCACTCTACAGCATGCACCACGTAATTTGTATGCTCTCTCACACAGGAAGGAGACGCTGCAGGTACAAATAGTGAAAGCGAGGATGAAGTGCAGTCCCCGTTGAAGAAGCGAAAAGTGCAGACAGACAAAGCTCCAGACTGCCCGTCTGGGCGACGTCGGCCTGCGAGTACGTGCCAGCCAATGACCTCAACTCAAACAGCGCATCCAGCACACCGTGCACGCAATACTCGCCACACCTTTCGCGGTGTCTACCATAAGTGAGGATACTTGCATGCCTTCCAAACAGGCCAGTGCTAGTACTACTCGCCATCACAGTCTGAGACCTGCTCAACCCTTTCAACGCAGGTCTGGTTCTCGCTACCAGGCCAAGTATGCCCGTCTCACCATCGGCGTGTTCAGCTCTGCCGAAGCCGCAGCAAGAGCGTACGACATCGCTGCTCTGTGCTTCAATGGTGAAGAGGTGGGTGCTCTCTCTTGTCACTGCGTTGGACTCGGCTTGCCAATCTGGCCCACTTGCCCATGGCTGGGCTGTTTGCAAGCTGAGTCCTGACTGCTGCACACAGGCGGGACACTACACCAACAATCAAGCTAGCTCGTACACAAAAACGGAGATTGAAGACTGGCGGCTCACATATGGCAAGGTTAGCATTGCTTGGCGCTGTGCTTCTGTGCGTCACGTGGGGTGTTGGAGCCACTCAGCACCGTGCTGCAACGGTTTGCTTGCTGAATGCGCAACTCTCAAAGCTGCATTGTCACGGCTGATTACTCTGAACCAAGTTCATAAGTCGTGTACCGTGTGGTCATCTTGTGTAAGCTCAGTGCCACCCGCTTGCCAGCCCATCCTAAAATGATGCCTTCAGGTGCTTGAACAAAAGCAGGCAGAGTCATCAAAGTCCGCGGCATACCCAGCGAGGCATCAACAGCTGGCTTCCACTTCACATGGACGAAAACAGCAGGTATGTTGGTCACGTCTACCTCGTCTCATACATGCTGACCGTACAGGAAGAGCTGTGCGCTTGCCCTGTGGTGGTTGAACGCATGATTGACACTGATCATGGTAATTCTGAACAACGCAGCTCCAAAAGCAGCCCCATAACGTGATGCGGGGCATCAGCAAAGAGCCCGGTGGCCGCTGGGAAGCTTACATCTACCGTGCACGCAAGAAGATGTGAGCCACCAAGCTTGCTGCTTGTGTCATTGAAGAGCGTGCAAATGCTGATTCATGTCCTTACCGACCACTGGCATGTCCAATATGTTGCATGCTCATCCATACCACTTGCTTCTGTCAGCTTCTTGGGCAACTGGAAGGCAAAAGAAGACGCAGCGCATGCATACGACCGTGCAAAGATAAACGAGGTGAATGTCGCACTGAGGCAGTCCACTACCGCAGACAGGACCAAGTCAATTGTTGCTGGTTACTGACTCAAGCCGCCCTCACTATCGTGCTTGTCACTGAAACAGGCTGGTAGGCATGCTGCAGCAGACTGGCTGAACTTTCCGCTCTCCACGTATGAAGACGAGTTGGCGCAGCTGGAAGCTACCCGCCTTGATGATCTTGTCATCGCTTTGCGGGAGCAAGCCAAGCAAGGGCTTGGCCCATCTGGAACCTCCAGCCAGCTGACGGGTCTACCCATACAACATTACACCATCGGCACCATGTCGGCAGATGCCACCGCTGCTCCCTCTCAAACAGGTGTGCGCGCATGTGTGTGACCAAACCACTTGTCTTGCCTAGCTTCTCCGGTCATGCAACACCACTTATGCTTGCTTCCGACCAGTCTATCGTTTCGCTTTTATGCAACACTGTTGCTTGCTTCTCATTGCAGCAGAGTGGTGGGAAGCAAGCATGTTGCCTCAGCTGCTTCAAGCGTCTTGACAGCTTTATAATGGTTGCAACTCGCGAGGTCTTTATCATACTAACCAGCAATGCTTGCAGACAAGTCCTTGAAGCCGACAACCAAAACGGCCCAGCGCAGCGCGCGCAACACGCCCAGCGATACCCACCCCAGGTGGTGCACATTCTCTCAAACACCCAAGCGAGTAACCAGATCACAGACAAGAGCAGTTCAATCCGAGCCAGCCGATGTTACGGTCACAGCCAAAAAGAAGCGGGACATGTTGCCAAGGCCTTCGCGCTACTGTCATGACGACGACAACGGTGATGATGACGACAACGCCAATAACAACAACAACAACAATGGCAGCCAGCTGTCGTGCATGTCGGAAGATGATGGCACAGCATCCCAAGCATCAGTAGAAAGTCCTGAGAAGGCCCGAGCACCACCACCACAAGCACCCTCAAAACACGACGACACTCCCGAGCACAGGTACGGCAATTAGTCACCATGTTTCCTGCCATGGTGATGGTTACACAATAACACCTCGTGACTAACAGATGCAATAGATGCAAACTCTTTTGGTGCATGTGCTTACTTGTGCTTGCTTGTGTACCTACCTGCAGGCTATTGCAGAAAGCTGCTGCACTATACGCAGCCTGCGCCGCAGCGTTCCCGCAATCCCCGAGCAAGTACACCGAGCTCATCCTCGCCAAAGCCGCGCACGAGGTGGCGAAACTGGAAGCCATGACCGCGTCCCCGCCGCGGCGCACTCCATTGCCGCCTTTGGTTGATACCGCGGTTCGGCTCAACCACCCAAGCAACAACCTGGAGGACTCGAGCTCGCTGCTACTGCAGACCCCAGCGCAGCATGCAACCAGCAGCCTGATCATAGAGGCTGCCAGGCCCGCAAGCATACCACTGGCAGGTACGGCACTTTCCAACAGCAACTACTGTACTGCATACCAGATAAGATGTACGCAATGACTTTCAATTGGTCATTGCATATACTATGTGACAACCACACTACAGGTACTACTTTGTATAAGGTGAGATCCGCTGAAACTGGCTGACATACTTGCTGACGTTTTTAGGCCAGTCAGTGTTGAGACCAGTAGCGCAACGACTCACGCCCGCCATTGCTTGGTTGATGCGATCGCCGCCGCAGCGAGAGCCCAACGCATGGATGAACACGCGCGCGCACGCGGAGTTTGATTTTCCCTTTCCCGGAAGTTCAGCGTTTCAGCCTCTGTTGGCCTCAGCTTACTCCTTAACCAATGCTGGCAGCTTGCAGGCCCCACCCTTGGGCGCCTCCTTCCTGGCCGAACCAACCGCAAGCGCAACCTCCCTCCCGCTTGAGACACTGCTGGAACAAACGGACCCGTTCTTCTTTGGAGTCACGCCAAGCAGTAAGTACAGCTCTTGTGCCAGCTTACGCTCATGCCCGCGCTGTGCTATGGTTGGAGTATTTGTGTGCGCGTGCCTCTCTGCGAGTGATGATGCGGGCACGCCCGCATGGCTGCGTGCGTATGGATGTGTGTGCAAGTCACTAAAGTTTACAGTACAGCTCAGAATTGGTACATTCAATCACACATTAGCGGCATTGTTGTGTCGGACTGCAGTGCAAATCTGCTCGTCTTGACTGCTGCTCCTTGCAGGTCAGCTGCTGCCTATGGTGACAGCTCCAGAGCCTCTGCCTGGCCAACAGGTATCGAACAAGGCAGTTGCCTGCATTGTCCGCCTAGTTTGGACTAAGACACCTATATGATGGACTACGTCTGTTTGCAGCTGCTAACCTTGTTGGGTTCTTCGCAGAGACAGTGTTAACAGGATTCGGATGCCAGCATAACGCAAGCCGGTGGCACAAACAAGCGAATACCTCTAGCCACGACTGAGAATTTGAGGCACAGCAATAGCAGTGGCAGTTTGGTATGAACCACTTGGACTCTGGTGCAGTTTTAATCCACCACAGGCGGCACGCACTGCATGGTCACAATCAAGCGAGCTGAAACTTTGCAACAAAGGAACTGACCCATGTGAAGTCATCACGAGACCATATATGAAAGCTCAGTCTCTGGTCTGTTGGTAGCTCTGACCTTGATGGGACCCCCAGTGTGTAGTGTGCGAGCACTGTGCCACGATGCTCCTGGCCTTGGCTGCTTGTCTGCAGTAGTCATAGCATATGTGGCTGTATTGAAGGCGCTAAGACTCAATACACTCACTCCTTGCTCCGAGAGCCAGTAGAGCACATATTGGAGTCTCGCTGCGCAAGACTACCACAAAGAAGAGCTGTAGGTGTTGATTGTTGGTTTGTGCGCTGCACATGTGCTGATCAATCTGGAACAGCACTGCCGCAGGAGGGTGGCAGCGGCTGCCACCCTCCTGCGGGGCACAGTATGTACTGGGTGCTGTATCATACATGCTCAAAACGTGTTTGCATGCGCACTCAGTTAGTCGACATGCACATACCCATATACAGCAGCAGTCAACCACAGCCGTCATCATGTGTGCACGCCCCCCTTCACCCCTTTACGCACGCACGTGCAAACTCGAAAAACCAACACCAAGCAATGCAAACAAAGAAACTTTTGAATACAACCACCAAGACAGTGCATGCGCTGCATCCAAACGCTTGCATAGTAATGTTGTGTTTTGCCGAGTGTGCAGCAGTGCACAAGACAGAAAATGATTCAAATGCTGTATTGTTGTGCCACGAGACGATCATGATCAATGAGTGCAACCTAGCTGGCCAGCAAAAAGCACACTGCAAAGCTGTATGCAATGCTGCACGTGATCGTGATTTGCCTGGTGTGTTCATGTAGGATACACCAGTCAACAGCGGTTGCAAAGATATGAAAGGGAGTAGAGATAAAAACGTGGGGTATTAACAGCACAGGGGCTTAAGAAGGCGCACACACATTGGATCTTCACGCACTGATCCGCTCACCCACATGACGCATATGCACCCATGTACGTGCACAAACACACTCTCTCTTTCGTACCATGTATATACACATACACACGCACACGCACGATGCCTTACATATCCGACTCTTCGTACTGCTTGAGCACCTCCTGCCTTTTGGCCTGGCGATACCCCTCTCTCGCCTGATACAAGAAACCACACACAGTCACCCACATCAGCGCCCAGGATTGGACTTGACACAACAACCACACAAAGAGCACACAACCAACTCTACCTTGCGCTCCCGACGCTTCTTGTAGCGCGGGCACCACGGGCAGAAGTTGCAGAGCACGAAGAGTGTTGCGGTGCTCACAATAACAAAGCCCACAGTCGACACCGCTGCAATTGAAAGCCGTCATATGTTCATGTTGTGTCCAACACAACAACGTGGATATAAAAGTGTATGCTTGACCACAAGTGCCGTTCTCACCGATGAGGTACCACAGCTTGAAGCTTGATGAGGTGATGAGGTAGCCTGCGGATTTGGGATAATGAGGGGGTGAGAGCCCAACCGGAAACAGTGTTCAACAACAGATATTCGACAACAGTGTGCGTGCAGACAAACTACACACATGCGTGCGTGCGCAGATGTGTGCCCGCCAGTGCGCATGATTGTGCACACGTGCGTCTCACCTCTCCGCATGATGATGGCGTGATCAAACCTAATCTTCTTGCCAACAACTTCCGACGTGTACACCATCACCGCAAACCCGGGGTTATTCGTCCTCGGGTCATCTGCACGACACACGCACACATGAGACACAAACCCAACATATCTACTTCACTTCACCACTCTTTCGTACACTGGAGCATGGTGTTGGCGAGGGCGTAGCTCCCGTCCACCACGGCGGCGGGCGTGGCGTAGTGGGCGTAGTCGAACACCGTCTGCACGTGCGCAGAACGGAAGGAGTCGTTGGCGGGGCCGTTGTTCACAACGTAGTGGTTCTTGTCATCTGTGTGACAGTCACTATCACCATCACGATTGAAGCACGCATGAGGATACGCACATACACACTACATACGCACATGTACGCACACGCACACACCCATACACACGCCCCACATAAGCGCGCACGCGCACGTCTCTGCTTCACGAGCAAGCACCACACGCACACACATGTGTTCCTTTCTTTTTCAATAAGCAGCGCGACAACACACACACGTATGTGTCTCTCCCCTCACCCGCTAGCCACGAGTGCAGGTCCGCCGGCACCCGCATGTCGCACGCGCATCCGTAGTTGAGCACGTCGTAGCTGTTGCCCGGGTTGCGACGCCACGACAGGGAGGTCATCACCACGAGGGACTGAGCAGAGGCGGTGCTGTTCTGCACGGTACACACTGTGTACGTCGACAACAACAAGCAACAAGCGAAGGCGACAAGCCCAACTTGCCTTGATGACGGGGTCGATTGTGGCGAGGGGCCGCTGCTGAGAGATGTTCGCTGCCGTGGCTGAGATTGGCCACCTGTGTATGTGTGCGTGCGCATGTGTGTGCGCGTGCGTGCGCGTGCGCGTGTGTACATGCAACACCACACTCTCTCCGCACTCACTCTATCTCCATGTCCAGTTTGATCCCCCCCTGCGGCACCCTCAGCACGTCCCCGTTGGCGTACGTGGCGGTGAAGTCGCCCTTGCCTCCCGCCGCGGCGGTGACGACGAAAGAGACACTGCCGGTCGCGTTGGGAGAGATCCAGGCGCCGTTGGGGCCGAGGACCAATGGTAGATCCTGGCCTGAGAGGGGGAGGGAGTTGATGATAATCAACTCCCACACAACCACATCATTGGTGAAGTGTGCGTGTGGGGATGAAGGGGTGGTTGGAGGTGACGTACCTGTCACCTCGAAAGGGCAGGTGATGGTGTGCTGCACACAGAGGCATGTGTGTGCGTGTGCGCGTGCGCACGCTTGCATACTGTAGCAAGTACACAGCCACAAGCTTACTTCTGCTGGTGTGGTGTTGCTTGACTGACCACGGTGACTCAATGACGGTGTCACAAGCATACCCACACATGCGCCCAGACACACACCTGCGGTAGCACTGTGCCTGCTGCCGGCTGGTACGTGCAGTACCCGACCCATCGCG
Source organism: Chlorokybus atmophyticus (assembly GCA_009103225.1). NCBI lineage: Eukaryota > Viridiplantae > Streptophyta > Chlorokybophyceae > Chlorokybales > Chlorokybaceae > Chlorokybus > Chlorokybus atmophyticus. Next base: position 258,427 of record RHPI01001292.1, on the reverse strand, counting down.
CCAGCTGCATGCTGTACACCCCACGGGAGGCCTCGGGACCAGAACCGATGCCGTGGATCACCTGCCAACAACAAGTACTGTTGACCGAGTGGCAATCAACTCGATAGAGCACATGCGTGTGTGATGCCATCCAATCCCCTCTTCCTGGGTGTAAGTGTAACAAAGGCTTACCCATGTCACCCTCGCGCACTTGTTGCTACGCATCCCCCTCGGATACATCGTCACACTCCTGCTAACAACAACAATGTGTCTCCGTCACCCCCACCACCACCCCCACCCCCACCACCACCACCAACAACAACAACAACAACAGCAAAACACCCACCCACCCACCTATCATGATCGATCCTCACGCACGTATCATCCTCTCCCTCCCCTCCGCACACTTCCCCCGGCAGCACCTCCCCCTTCTCCTTATCAGGAAGGGGCGGCAGCAGGTCGATGCCGTCGAGGTAGAGCTTCTCGTTGTTCTTGGCGGGGGGGGCGGCGGCGATGGCCTCGGCGGGGGGGACGATGCCGAGACGGAGGGAGGCGAAGCGCTGGAGGGCGAGACCGCTGAGGGGGGTGAGGGAGGAGGAGGAGGAGGAGGAGGAGGGGAGGGACAGGAGGAGGACCAGGAGGAGGGGGAGCAGGAGGAGCTTGGGGGAGCGCATGCTGGCTGGCATGGAGGACAAGAAGGAGAACCAGGAGGAGGACAAGGGCAAGCAGGAGATTGACAAGGAGAAGGCACAGGAGGAGCTACTGTGGCGCAAAGGCTGCCAGCATTAACCTGAATGCTATCGCTACCAAGTTCATCATCCTGTGGTGCATCGTTCAAGGTATCTACACCTCTCCCCCACTTGCCCCCCGGCGTCGCCTCGTCCCTCTCCTGGTCCTCGTCCTGATCACGGTCCTCGTTGTCATGATCCGCCACCCCTCGGTTGCGCCGAACACAGTCGGGAACAAACGCAAGTCAGAAGTCACAGCACAATACACACAGAAAGAAAAGCGAGTTGTCTCACCGTTAAGCAACGCTGTCACGTCAGATACGTCACCACAGTGCGCGTCACCTTTCAACTTGCTTGGCAGAGGTTTCTCCTGTGTTGGGAGACTTCATGGTGTCAACACGCAGAACGGAGTCTGGCTTGGATTAGGACAGGTGGAGGAGTGCACACAAGTCTGCATCTTGCAAGGGGGATGACGCTGGTGATGCGCCAGCTGCAACCATGTGCATGCATGGCGGGCGGGCCATCTTGAAGCTCCTTGCTTGGGGCTTGTGAGGGCTGAAAGGTGAGAGTACCGGAGGTGTTCATGTTCCTTTTAAATAGAAGTGGGTGAAGTCGCCTTATGCATGCATCCATGCACCTGAACACATTTGCATGCATGCGTGTGGAGTGGAGAGAAAAAGGGGTAGGGTGTTGGGACTCGCATTGCATGTTGACCTAGTGCATCGCTGCATGCCAACTTCGCTGCAAGTCTGACGACAGCAGATATTTTAGCCAGAGCATGCATGCAAGAGCAAGACGCCCGCTTGTTTGCACTGTTTGATGCCTTGACTCCCTGCTTATGTTGGCCATAGTGACTGATGGAGTTTGTGTGCATGTTGGATTGGGACCCCACCCAGAGGTCGAAGTAGCTATTAGAGAAGAGAGCGTTGCATTGGCGGGAGGGTAAAAGATGGTGCACATGGTGTTGATATGGTGCGTGTTGATCCGCGGCGGACTCACCATCTCTGGTAACAGTGTGTGCATGCGCGCGCGTGTGCATTTGTCTCTTATGGCTGTTCAGGACCGACAACTCTTTCTCGTCCTTGTTATTTTTTACTGGTGTTGTTGGTAGTGAGCGGCCAAAATCTGTGTGAAGTGAGAGATGGCAGTGTTACCAAGCGTGTCTGGCACCCAAATGTGAGCAGGTTACACCAGGGAATACGTCCAGGAGCGAAACCGAAAGGCGGCCGCTAGCAACAACAACACCCAGGTCAATGATAACGAGGACGTCAACGACGCTGCTGATGCTGCAGACTTAGCCGAGTGAGAGAGTTACACAACCGCACCATTGCGTGCATGCGCATGCATATGCCTGCGCACACATAAGCACAGGCACGCACAGGCACGCATGCGCACAGCCATATCCCTCTGCTGCACACATGGACGCACAACGCCTGACACAGGCGTGTGCGCATACACGTACACTTGTACTATTGCAGCGGCATCCACGAGGACGGCCACGCGGGCATCGATGATAGTGCATGGGCCCAGCACGAGCGCGAAGTCCGCCGAGACATGCGCCTTTGCCACCTCACAGCTGACCTCCAAAGGCAAGAAACACGCGCACTCACGCACACACACGAACACACTTCTCTGCCTACACACTATCATCAACCAACGCAGGTTCTATGCCTGGCGCCGCGAGCGCGTATGTGAGGACCCCTTCCTCTCAGACTCCCAGAGACAAGCAAAGCTCTCAGCCCTCGACTGCGATGAGGCCCGCGTCTCGGCGCACGTAGCGCATCTCGCCGATGTGTGGGACGATGTTGGAGGGGTGAGCGATGCGGCGGCGATGCTGACGCTGGCGTGGATCAGAATACAGGGGTGAAGGGGTGGAGGGGGGAGTTGATCTTCTGCATGCAATCTGCTTGCAATCCTTACGCAGAAGCTATGGATCTGATGCATCTAGATAGTGCATGCTAAAGAGTTTCACCGCGCTGCCCAAGAGATTTGCCAAAAGCTTGGTGCGGTCAAGCTTCTGCTCGTCTCACTCTGCTTGGCTGCTANGGGGGGCAAAGCCCGATGTGTGATACACGCATGTTGTGAGCATGTTAGCATGTATAAGTATTACACATGTGTAAAGCGTGTGTATGCTTGTGCTGATGCATGCCATTCGCATTGTCCACACCATGCATGCTGCCACCGTACCATACCCCTTATATACACATGTTGTGAGCTTGTGTGCATGTGCTTGTATGCGCGTATTGTGTGTGGTACTAGTTGGCCGGACTGTATATATATATACCATTTTCAGCATTCAATCCACTCACCGCAACCTTACACGTACTGTTAACCATCTGCTTACTGGAATCACGACAGCGCGTGTATGTTTCGAACATGTGCCTCGTATGTTTGGCATTTCATGTAAGATGACGGTATGTCACATGGCGCTGGCAAAACCACCTGTAACGTGTGTCAGCGATAACGCGGCTTTAGATTCGTTTGAAAGGTAACAAGATAGCTAGCTTGTTACCTTTATCATAATCTTCTGTTAATGATGAATGTAAGCAGAATGATCAGGTTCACATCAACTTGCATCGTACATGTTAATGAAGCAATGGCATGGCTTAAGTCGCACGAGTGTGCATCATGTGGTCTTGCATTTAAATAAGATGGTGAAACACGTGTCCAAGTAACGGCTGCGTAGAGCAGCATGCTACTATGGGCATAATTATTTCATTAATTGTGATCGATCAGACTTGAGTGAATCGATCGTGCACATGCTGAGATTTGTATCATGATTGTACAAGCTTTCCGATCATGCATCAACAAATATGCATATTTTTTAAGTGTAATTTTAACAATCAGCATGGTGAAAAATAAGCAAGACTTGCACACTGTTGCAATCATGGGCAAGTCACTCGATTGATCATGATTTGCATATGAATACAAAAGTGATGATATTTACTAGATTATATACGTAAAACTCATGATTGGTCATTCAAATTTTATCACATAAGTTGCAATGGCATATAAAGTTTCGTTATGCTACAAGGAGGAGCAGGTGAACTTCAATTGATCTTTTTACGTAATGCTGCATTATTGTAATGTACCACACTATATAATTAAATTTCACTTCGTAGAAGCGTACTACACATCTCGACAGTGCTACAATGCGTAGAGCTGACCAATAACAAGTAAACCCCAACTCTACGCTGGCACGCAAATTGTACAGATGAACGACAATTGTCGCATCATAATAATTTCACGCAGCACAACACTACAAGCTAATACACTTTATTTAATAAGCATTTATCATACTAAGATAAGGGCTGCATGCCAAGGGACACCGTTACATTGTTTTTGCGAATGGCACTAGTTAGTGCATTGCTGCGGTAAATACCGTGGAAGTCCAGCTCGTTGGTTGTGTCCTTAGACGCACTCAGGAATTGGTGAACATAACCAGAATGCGTTTGCTGGTTGGTCCCATTGTAATTGACTGGGCCGGATGATAGCCCCGTTGAACGATTTGCACATCATGCGTGAAGCAAATGAAGAAAGCAGGGGAGGAGTTTGAAGCCTCCCCACTAAAGTGCGGATGAATTACAATTACAAATGTTGAATACCGCTGTCGTATGAACTTTGCTTCTAGCGAAACATTCTTACCAATGTTGCTTATGATGCGCCCTCGCGATTGCTCTCTCTCTCTGTGCGTGATTGCGGAACCTTGTTCATTTTGTGTATTCTTGCAGCATATCACACCAGTCAATTACTATGCTAGTATTGAATAGCTTTAGGTGTCGTTGATTAATATATGTAGCGAATAGCGGGTTAAAAGCGTCTGAATCAGACCATCAACAAGCAAACCCTGCATCTCAATATTTCGCCAAGGGACCATAACATTTTGGCGATTCAAGCGCTACTTAACTATGCTCGACATCATCAACACCGAGGTATCTTTTTGATGCCAAGCGACCGACCGCGCATTTACGTGCGTAACTGGAGGCACCGCCGTAGCTCGCCAGCGTAATCACCAACGGCCTGGCGGCGATGGCGGCGTAACCGGCACAACAACCTTTGACATCTATAACAGCGGTTGGATGGCCACACTCCAAGCGCAAGAAACTGCTCTGCAGTTGGTAGAGCCTGGTCAAATGTCATTAGTACTAAGCATTGGGTAGTTGAAATTGGTGTCGATGTTATTTACTGAGTTTTATTGTTAGGTGCCGGACAAGCTTCCTGTTTAACGCAGTGGCAGGCTCTTTCTGGTGGCAGCCCCCCCCCCCACCCTTGCTGATAAACATATGTCCACTATCGGTGTCCAATGACGGTGTTATTAATCCACAAGGATTGCAACATTTCGTGACTTTAATATTACATAATCATGCACAACAGAATCTTCTATGGGACCAGTGTTGAAAGACATGTCCGACCATATGGAATAGTTAGCTGCGCATATTGGATGACGCCCCTTTACTCATGCATTACGAAAAAGGCGAGGATTTGCACTCGATATGACCAATGTATGTTGCGATGGAATGTGAGAAAACGGCACCTGCCTTCTTCCGCAACCGCCACCATAATTATGCGTGACGTCACGGGACAGACGACAATATGCTCTCGATATATTCAAGGCATGTTGCAGAGGGAGGCAGGTTCCATTGTTCACGAATGCGATTCAACTTTAGCTTCAATGTGTGGATGCATCAAAGGTGACGATGTGAGCGAGCACGAGAACGTTCTGTAACGTGCTGTAATTGATATGAATACGGGGTCGTTGCTATGGCAGCATGTCACACTCATTAATGAATGGCTCTTTGAACCGTAAGTAATCAGTGGTTGCATGTGCACACCAGATGCAGTGGCGTAAAAACTATACCAGGGGGTTTGGGTCAGCCCATGCTCACTGCACACACATTGACATTGTATGTGCACTACCACACCTTGTGTTTTTATGACTGAGTGGACATACCGTACTTACCCCATCAGCCCCCCC
>RHPI01001292.1:185877-252738 GCA_009103225.1 Chlorokybus atmophyticus | reverse complement strand
CCCCCCCTCCACGAACAGAGTCCCCTACCAGGAAATCATCGTTTTAAAATCAATTTTTCAATTAAGGGGGGAGGCTTGTATAAGAAATGGGGTTTTCCAATGGGGTAGATTTAGTAGCCAAACAGCCAAGCAGCCAAAGTACGACAGATAATCAACTGTATTCATGCTCATCACATCATCGTAATCTACAACTATTTGCTTTGGCGTCGTACATGGACGCGTCATTACCGATTCAACAACTGAGCATCGTCCACAATGAGTGCACAATGAACTGTTGATTGACTACCTACCGGTAGACGCATGCTTTTCGCTCACATGAAACACATGAAACACATGAAAACAAATGAAAACTCACGTGACGGCGACCGCGACTTCACTTCACAGGCGTAACGTCACCGACGGTGACTCACCGTCCACCGGCGTATTCACCAACGGCCTGGCGGAGGCGGCGACATCGGCGGCGGCATAGGTGGCAGCGGCGTTATCGGCACAGTAGTCTTCAGAATCAGCATCAGTGGTCATGGGGTTCAGCAACCAAGCGAACTGACTTGCTTGCTAGTTGAATTCGTGGTAGTTGGTTGAGGTGTCATCAGCACTCAGCGCAGCTGCGGTAGTGGTGCTGGTGGTTTGCGCTTTTTTTTCCCAACGTTATTTACTCACTTGTTGCGGAGGAATTGAGAGTCGACAGCCATGCCTGTGACGCCGCTGTTTAGCTGGGAGGAGACCCTGCCCTCTCTGCGCATAAGGGTGGAGTTCAAGGCCGGGTTCAGTCGCAAAGATGTTGACATACTTGGTACACGCACGCACGCACGCACCTGTTGCTGTTGTTGTTGTGATGTCGTTTACTTGAAAAATTACGCAATGTTGGGAATATTGGTCAGTCTTTGTCTGCAGTCGCCGTGCTGATGGGTAGATTGCTTCTTGTGTTCATGTAACAAAGTGTGAACGCCACATGTTGTGGGTTTGCGGATGGAAATTTTACGCAGTTACACCACTGTACACGCAGTTTTGAGAATGTCCAAGCGTACATGCCCGTGAGTTCACGCAGGTGTATATACATGCACGCGCACACGTGCATTTGTGCGCACACAGTCATGCAGGCACGCTTTCCCGAACGCATGCCCTTACAGTTGCACACATGCGTGCACGCATTCACGCACACGCGAGTGCACACACGGAAACAATCATTCACATGCGAGCGCACGGGCGTCGGCACGCACAAGAACGCACATGCACGCGGACACGTACACGCACATGCACACGCACACTGATCCCCCCTTCCCGCCCCCGCCCAATGTTAAACAAGGACAAGAACTAACTCTCCCCCTTGTCAGTCACCTCCTGCCACGTTCGCCTCACTCTCCCCCCCTACCTCCTCTCCCTCGACCTCGCCCACACCATCACTCCCTCCTCCTCTCCCCTAATCACGTGCGACGCGTCCGGCGTGACGATCGTCCTGACCAAAGAGAGGGAGGGGCTGTGGGGGCGGCTGACATGGGAGGGGGGGAAGGGGGAGGGGAGGGAAAGGAGGGAGAGGAGCGTGGAGGAGTATGGAGAGAGGATCAGGAAGGTTAGTGGGAGGGTGGGGTGGGGGTTGGGGGAGTGGGGGTGGTGTGATTGTGTTGTGGTGAGAGTGTGTGTCTGTGTACAGGCGGATGAGGAGAGGCGGAAGGAGAAGAGGGATGAGGAGAGGAGAGCGCTCGACATGCAGATGAAGCTGGAGCACGTAAGGAGTTCTTTTCACGCTCTGTCGGTGCGCATCGCTGACGATGTTGCGTCATGCAGGACCACAGGAACTTGATCGAGCAGCGCAAGGCGGCGGAGCTCAAGCGTGAACAGGTCAGATGAGAATGTGTGCATCTGTGTATGCCCGTACTCGCGCGCGTGTCTGTGTGTTCTACACAGACAGACAAAAAAAAACGTAAATGTAAGCGATTAAGCGATCAATACAGTCTCATAACATATAGAAACAGTCACACCCGTGCTTTCAAGCCTTCATGCTTCTTGAGCAACTCATGCTTACAGGAAGAAGTGTACAGCTGGCAGCGCACTTCCACCCCAACTCAGTCCCAATCCCAGCCCGACGCCAGTCCCCACCCCGCTCCCGAGCCAGCCGCCGATGTTCCCGGCACCTCTGATGGCGGGTACATCTCACCCGTGCGGGGTGGCGTGCAGATTTGGGACCTGCAAAAAGAGGAGGAGGAGGAGGAGGGTGAAGTGGTTCAGACCAGTCCTGGGGGGAGTGAGATTGTCTCAGAGGAAAAGGATTTGAGGCGACATGAGGCTTGCTCCAAGGCTGGAGCTGTACCGGCGTTGAGACACACGCATGTACTGACGGTCACGTTCACGGATACCGCGCAGCCCAACGTGCCAGCACGCCAAAGTAGAGGTACGTGCGTGTACGCGCGCGCTTGTGTGTGTGCGCGTGTGTGTATGAAGTTGTGCATGTGCCTGTGTGCATGCGCTAGAGAGAAAGTCAATGTTCCGCAAAAGACTGGTTGCATGAGAGGGTTGACTCATATCACGTGACCGTGTGGTCCCCTTCAGAGGTGGAGCTGGCGGCCAGCAAGCCCAAAGGTGGACCCGATGACGATGCCGACACTGTGGACATCTCCGACAGGTGGGGTTACCACTCTACCTTCTTCACCTACTTGCATAGCTGCAAGTGCCTCTCTTTGCTCCTTTCCGGCAACTGATCAACAATGACTGATTGTTCTATTTCCTCAACCTAACAGGGCCCCTGCCTTTCTCAAAGACAAAGGCGACGAGTTCTATAAGTAAGCATGCTGTGCACTGCCCCCCGGAGTTGTTGTTGTTGTGTTATTTTGAGAGAAGAGCCACAGGAGTCACATGTGACGAATTAACCCACATCCGTTGTACTATGTCAGGCGCGGGGACTACACGAGCGCCATCAACGCGTACACGCGCGCCCTCACACGCGACCCCAACCAGGCAGCGTACGTGCATGTGTTGTAGTACCGGTAGCAGTGTTGTTACTGTAATAACAACCAGAAACAATGATGTTTCTGATGCAGCTGCTACTCCAACCGCGCCGCGTGCCACCTCAAACTCGGCAGCCCGGCAGAGTGCATTCAGGACTGCACTGCCGCCATCAACATTGTGCGTTGTTGTAGTTGTTAGTGTTGTTGTGGTTGTCGTCGTTGTTGCTGTTGCCAACACAAGCTCACTTACCGACGTCCTTGCGTCCTGCAGTTGCAACCGTTATGTGATGCCAATGAGAGATCTGATGACGGTGATGACAATATGCCACAAGATGTGCACGCTCGCGCTCTTGCCCGCGCGTACGCCCGCCGAGGTCGCGCCCGGGCCGAGACGATGGAGGACGAGGGTGAGGAGGGGGTGAGAGAGGCGATTGGGGACTATGAGAAGGTGAGGAAGGGGTGTGGACATGTTGTGTTTTGGGGTAGGGTGGGGTGGGGTGATATGTGGGCTGATGTGCAAGATGTTGTGGGATGTTAGGCGATGAAGCTGCTGCCGGAGGATGAAGGGTTGAAGCGAGATGTGCAGGAGCTGAGGGACTGTTTGCAGCCGCCAGATGGTAAAGTGCTAAGCCTCACTCTGTGTGTGCGTATGCACGCACTCGTGTGTGCACGTGCGAGCATACGAGTGTACATGTGTGTGTGCGTATGTGTCTCTGTCTTGACTCATGTTGGATACAGCCGAGGAGTGGAAACGGCGTGGCGGGGATTGCTTCTCTCGTGGGGATGCGCACGGCGCCTGCGAGGCATACAAGCGCGCTGTTGAGGCCGCAGACTGCTCACCCCGAACGGTACGCACGCACACTTAACTCGCATGTAAACAACTTCCACAACACATTGCACCACACCAACTCAAACGTCTCCTCCTTCCATCAGAGACTACTCTGCTTATCCAACCGCGCGGCGTGTTTCATCAAACTCTCCAACTTTGCCGCAGCCGTATCCGACTGCACGGTCGCACTTGAATCCCTCGACACAACAACAACAACCTCCTCCTCCCCCTCCTTGTACAGAAAGTTGTTAGCGAGGCGTGCGGCGGCGTACGCCCACCTTAAGGAGTACGCGGCGGCGCAGAGGGACTACCAGCGGGTGATTGCGATGATGGAGGGGGAGGGGGGTGATGTTGGTGTGGAGAGGGGAGATGATGTTGATGTGGCGTTGATTGAGAGCTTGAAGAGGGATATGGCGGTGGTGTCGCAATTGAGCGCGGCGTAGGTGGGTGCACATGTCGTCTCATGTGCTGCATGGTTTATGCATAACGGTGCACATCATGTACTGCATGTACGTCGCATATCTTGCACTGCATGAGAGCGCACAGGTACCAGCACATTGCAGGGTACGCACTTGCAGTGATCATGATCTTATCTATATCAGTCAGCACTGCGTGTTTGGGGTCGACAGCTATAGTCATGGGGACAACATTGCGCAATCATGTTGAGATGATTAGATTTGTACGTGCGCACACACGCGTGTGTGTACACGCCGCACGCATGCACAAAGAGAGACTCGTGATCACCTTACCCGCCTCCCCAACGTCTACGCCTATATTCCAGATGCACACCCGAGTTCGCACATATACCTCAATAGCGCCTTGCATTCAATGACAGTCTGATGCAATCACAACCAGTTTATTGCCTACCCCACATGGCTTTGCTGAGGGTGTTGGAAATACATCCGCAAATCCTACTCACTGAGCAGGTGTAAATCACTGTTCTGCAGAGCCGAAGTTTTAGCAGTGTGAACAAACATTCAATGACTATGCGGCAACAATACATTCGCCAGCACAAGTCAGTAATTGTAGGCTCAATGTGCAAATGTGTAAAGGCCTTTGCTGCAGATTTGGAGCAAATTGTCACTGTCAAGATTTCTGTGTTATAAACTTCAGGCTTTGAATGATGAGTGCGGTTACGTACAAACTTGGCCACAAATATGTGTGCTACCCAAGCATTGCAGACGGCAAACACCGCAACATGTTGAACAGCGTTATTACCAACAATCTGTCATGGTGTTGTTGTACATCAACATGACATTTGAAGTCACAGCCATTACCATCGCAATGCCCTATAGCGATACATTGTGGTGATAAACCCCTAGATAGACATTTCCAATGCCACGCGAGGCTAGTATGGGTAACAATGGCACATTGACAGCAACATTTCAATCAAATGAATACCTTCACAACATCTCAAAATATATAGAAATACACCCGGATAGTCAAGATGCTATCCTCTATGCACTGCACTACCACCGGTCGCTACCGTTAAATAACCAAGCGCGCGGTTGTTTCCGAGGTGACTAGTCTACCGACAGTCATTCTACCCTCACAAGTGAAAAAAGCCTTCTCATCTTCTTCTCCACTCTCAACATCCAGCACACAACTCTTTACTGCTCCTTGTTCCTGTTCCTGAAGCGGCCACTTCCCTCATTGATGGCAGCCAGCAGGAAGAATGCGATGAACGCCAGCAGCAGAGGCTCAGTCTCAGTCAGAGGCAAGCCAGTCTCAATGTCAAACTGGGCAAGGGGGCCCTGGCCAGTGATAGCCTCACCAATGAGAGAAGCCTGCGTGTGGAAGCATCAGTCAGCATTGCCAAACAATACAATGCCATCAATCAACCACTCAGTGAAATAGACGGTACTTACCGCAAAGCCAAGCTGGGCGACACGTCCAACAAACAGTTCATTCTCCTTTGTGAATCCGAATCCTCCCGTGAGTCCAAAGAACCTCTTCCCGGATGCGATGGAGACCTTGGGGTCCTGGAGTGCGCCGGGGATGCGGTCGGAGAAGTCCTCCTCGGGGACAAAGTCACCGCTGGCGGGGAAGAAGGCGGCAATGAGGTTGAAGCCAATGAGGCCCAAGACAAGAGGCTCAGCCTCGTTGATGGGGATGCCAGTCTCGAGACCGAACTGGGCAAGGGCGCCCTTGCCAGTGAGCAGCTCACCGAGCAGGGAGCTCTGCACAGAGAGGAGTTTGGGTTTGAACAATGTGCATTGCATAAGCATGTATATAAGGCATTACACAGAATGCCAATGTGTTTACCGCAAAGCCAATCATGGCAAGACGGCCCACGAACAGCTCATTGGCCTTGGTGAAGCCGAGTGTGACGGGGATGCCATCAGCATTCTGCAACACACGCAATGCGGGTTGTTAGTCATCTTCCCCCCCAACTTGATCTCCGCCAAGCCAATATGCTACTCCACCAGCAATGCATGCCATTGTGCTGCAGCACTAACCTTGCTCTGGACTCCAGGGACGGTGACCTTGAAAGTCTGGGCGGGGACCTTCTTGGTGGACTTGGCGGGGGTGACCTTGGAGTTGTCGGCCTTCTTGCTGCCGAACAGGGCCTGGGCGGCGACGTTGCGGAAGACAGCGGGGGCGGCGGCCTTGCCGCGCAGGGCGGCAGGAGCACGGGACACCGAGGAGAGGGAGGAGGGGAGAGCCAGGCCGAGGCCGGCGGGAGCAACGAGCTTCATGGTGGTCGCCATTGCTGAGGATGTGTGAGGGATACCTGACCTTAGCGACTAGAACAGAATGTATGGCACGGGAGATAAGCACTGCAGAGATCAGCACTGCTGCTGGATATGCCTGATACAATGACTGGGGTAGGCGGCTTGGTTTTATATACATATACAGCGTTGGCACATCCAAGTTGGCACATGTATGGCAAAAAAACTCCAAGGATAAACGAGCCGCATGCTGTAGCTGCGCGGAGAAGCGGCCACGATAGCGTCGCTGACTGCACAATGCACAGAAAGGCATGATTGGCTGTCCACGGACAGAGAGGCACTGTCTGCCCTACTGTGCCGCGCGATACAGTAGGGCGGGCGACGTGGCTGTTCCAGGCTGGTTGTGTAGCGTATCTCGAAGGAGGTCAGCCGTACGTACCTGATGCGCAACGCGCTGCGATCGTGCAGTGCATGCGCGGTCTAGACTCCAGCGTGTCACACGGGTCTATTAGTTTCAATTTGGTTGGTTTCTTTGGAAGTCGACGTTACGGCGTTATCCAGTCCCTTCAACTCTCCTAAACGCTGCTCCACAATTTGTAACAAATGCTTTTGCAAGGTGAAGAATTCAGTTCAATTTGGGACACACCCTTAACCTGATTGACTCAACTCCTTGCTAACAACAGTCCTTGAATTTTGTAGTTAAAAACAATACCACATGTGAAATCGTATTGGCCATGTATATTCATAATGCGTGTTTATGAACATATATAGTTATAAACTTATGGTTATTGCCTGCCCTGGCATGCTGTCTTGTCATTACATGCTTTTATGGACATATGAATATGAAGGTGGCATTACCTTGAAATTAATCCATTCATATCAAACATCATATCAGACAGGCATAAAGTTGACTGTAAACTCATCAAATAATATCGTAAATATCAGATCATCAAAAAATTCATTATTTAATTCAACAGCACCAACGCAAGAGATGGTACCAACACAATGAGTTATACATACAGCCACAACAACTGGATGACTCTCGTGTCTAGCATGCTTGCGTCCGCTGTTTACAACAATACGCTGTAATATAATATCTGCTTATTATTAATATATAATGTGCATTTATTCACAGATACGAATACATGTATATATATAATATTATACATATTATATGATGAAATGCCTACATGATAGCAATGCTAACGCTGATGACGCAAAAATACAATTACTGTTTGCCAATGCGGTGTTTGTGGGGATTAATGTTTTTGCATGGCGGCACTTATGCTCACAGCAACTTTACGCATCAGTAATATTAATATAACATAAAATTTCATCACATAAATAAAAACTCAACAAACATTTTCACATATATTATGCATGTTGTTCATAAAAACATTAGATGTGGTTATTACATCTTACCTTAACTTGGTTTTCAGCGCTATTTATCTATAAAAAGACAATATGATGAAACACGCGCAATTGACCCTTAACTTTATTCAATTGCAACATTGAATACGGTAGTTGAACATGCAATTCTTAGCTTTGAGATGATGTGGTTATTGCAAATTTACCTTATTCAAAAAGCCACTGCTATAAGGTTAACGAATATGAAATTAGTTTGCCTAAACACAAGCAGTTGACCTTTGAATTTTAATCTATTGCAACATTTAATACGATCTCAAACATGCAATTCCTAGCTTCGATCACGCACACATTTAAAAAAGTACACCTGTTTTTATATTCAGTTTGAATTTAAAAATACATCTTCAATAAACCGTCTGTCTCATCATTAATGCGTGAACTGTGAGGCACATTTACTCAATGCGTAGCAGAATATTTGTTGCTGCCATCATTGATGATTGCCCAAACGGTTAATTGCAGCATGTCGTATGCTTAACGTAATTGCAGTTTTTTGTTGCGTTATGTTTGGTACATCGATTGCTGTCACGAGACGACTCGATAATAACGCCACCATGGCCACAAACCACACGTCGTGCTTTTGTGGCCAAGTGGTTCGTTACAATTGCCTTGACCACCACTTGATGCATGCAAGTTCAATTGTGTCTACCTCTTTAGCAAGGGTTACGGTTACAAACGCTGTGCAATTACTCAGCACCTTCAAGGTTGTATAAGGCCTGTTGCAGTTCAACAGCACTGCTGCACGTGATGGGCACGAAAGTGTGGGGTTGGACTTCAGCAGCGGCGCTGGGTGCGTGGCGGCGCCACTTGATGGTGGCGGTCCAAGCAGCGTTTAGCTTGATTTCAGCACGACATCGCTTTGTTGCTCCNCCCCCCCCCCCCCCCCCCACCCTCGTTGGTTGGGTTGTCGTGCGTGATGTGCTCTGCGCTGCAGCTGCCCCGCTACCCCTTCAAACCAAGGCATGCACCTAGCGGACGCATCGGCGCATGCGCCAAGCGACGACGACTTCAAGGTGCTTACTTGTGCATTGCAAATGTAACGGGAGCAATAATAATAGGGGTATTATTGCTACCTAAATAACACATTTTGTATGAATCAGTATTTAAATATGCTTATTTATACCTCTTTTGTACGGTTCCTCGCTTATTAAAGGCTATGATGCTTTATCATAGCTTAAATAAGTCCCAATGGGTGTAGAACCGATTATTCAAGCCTATTTAGTGTCACATTTGATATAATGTGATCACTATCTCGTTAGGTACCTTACGATAGGTATCTTTGGATAGGTACCTTATCGATAGGTACCTTATCTGAGCTGTGATTGGCTCACGCTAGATTTCCTAACTACCCTATCTGTAGGGTCGATGTCTAGTTGTGAGTTAATTATCGAGAGGTATGTAATTGTAATATACTTTTGATATAAAAGGTCACATCAATCTGATGTGGGGACTTTTTAGTTCTCTGCTCAGTGGCGGCCACGCCGTTGAAAGGCTTGTCATAGGCGGTGTGGGTGTTGGGGTAGAGGATTGAAGGGGCATCACCGGCGACGGTGGTGCTGTTACAGCAAAAGTCATAGCCTTGTTTGCTGTCTGTGTGTATGTGTGCAAAAGTCGTATTGTTATGTCTTGGAGGCTGTTGCAGCCTTAGCACTAGAAGCCCTTGCATTGGAGCCTAACAACCCGTTGCTTGTGACACCTCATCAAAGAGGTGTTGGCTGCACGCATTGGGCAGCTCAGCGAGATGGCGCGCCCATTGACGGTGGATGATGCTGTGGCTAATACCCATCGTATCACGACATTTAGAGCTCACAGGCATAAGTGCTACGCTTTGCCTAAAGGCGTTGCACCCCACCTTACCATGTACCCGGGCATGGAAATCTGTGTACAAGGTGTGCGCTCAGCTCGGCTGAGTTGCAGCGCCTCAAATAGGTGCGCCACGCTGATCGTGTGTCTAATGCAAATGTGGTTGTAATATTAGAGAATCAGACTAATCAGGCACATGAGCCCGCCCGTCTCCTTATGGGCTGTTTTGTTGCTAGCCCGCGTTTGTTAGTGACTGAGTGATCTACATATGTGAAAATGCTATTAACTAACTGTTTGGTCACCATGCAAAAATAAAGAAGATGAACAAAAACAAGGGCACAAAATCGGGAAGTATTGCATGCGCCGACAGCGAGCTACTGTCAGCCACACTGTGTCGCGCATCTTCACCAACACAATCGCACCGCGTCACGTACTATTACGATGTGCGTGCAACAGTTGCCATTGCCAATACCACGCCGTCCAGAATGTTCGAGAGATTCTTGAGTCGATATACACGCTGCTTTATGATGCTAAGGTACGGCTGATGAGATTGGGCGTATTTCAAAAGGGTACGCTTTTGCGCATGACGCTCGAGCATCTACGTCGCTGCTCGTTCGCTTTGCCGTACTGCGTCTCTGTACGTTGTGTCACACAGGGTGGCATCGCCTTTGCCACGGTGGCATATTATGTGCATTGCGTGCAGTGCAGCATTCTGAGCGCATGGCTGCTACCATGGAGGCCGAAACACGTTGTCGTGGCCGCTTCTTAAAGGCAGCTGTAGCGTGCTATAAAGTGCCTCATCCCCACCGTCATTGCTAAAAAGTGTAAGAGCTACCTTGTGCATTGTCGTCTATTCCGCTTCAGACGCCAAGGCTCAGACACTCATCCACCTCCTCTGCAATGGCGGCCACAATGAAGCTTGCTGCTCCCACCAGCCTTAGCCTGGCTCCTCCCTCTCCTCGGTGTCCCGTGCCTCTGCCGCCCCGCGTGGCAAGGCCGCTGCCCCCGGTGTCCTCCGCAACGTCGCCGCCCAGGCTCTCTTCGACAGCAAGAAGGCCGACAACGCCAAGGTCACCCCTACCAAGGCCGTCCAGAAGGTCCCCGCCCAGACAGTCAAGGTCACCGTCCCTGGCGTCCAGAGCAAAGATAGTACCGTGCTACCATGGCATGCATTGCTGGTGGAGTAGCGGTTGCAATAGCATTGGCGTAGGTGAACTGAACTTTGGGGAAGGTCATCAAGCTCTTGCATTGCGTGTGATTACAGAGTGCTGATGGCATCCCGGTCACTCTCGGCTTCACCAAAAGGCCAACAAGTTATTTGTCGGCCGCCTTGCTATGATTGGCTTTGCGGTAAGCATGCTGTGCCTCTGTCGCTGTGATGGACTGAATGTGAGCACGCAATGAAACAAAATTGAAACAAAAACAGAAACAGTCTCGCGCAGAGCTCTCTGCTTAGTGAGCTGCTGACTGGCAAAGGCGCCCTTGCCCATTTTGGTCTCGAAACTGGCATCCTCATCAACAAGGCTGAGCCTCTTGTCCTCGGCCTCATTGCCTTCAACCTCATCGCTGCCTTCTTCCCCGCCACCGGTGATTTCGTCCCTGAGGAGGATTTCTCCGACCGCATCCCTGGCGCACTTCAGGACCCCAAGGTCTCCATTGCATCCGGAAGAGGTTCTTTGGACTCACGGGTGGATTCGGATTCACAAAGGAGAACGAGCTGCTTGTTGGACATGTCGCCCAGCTTGGCTTCGCGGTGAGTACCTTTGCGACAGATTAGATGACCAATCGACTGACTGCTTGATTGGCTATCACATTGTGAGTATTGTGCTGATATGATACTGTTTGTAGTAATGTTCATCCTTGCTGAATGTTGCTTTCACATGCAGGCTTCTCTCATTGGTGAGGCCATCACTGGTCAGGGTCCCCTGGCGCAGTTTGACATCGAGACTGGCTTGCCTCAGATTAAGACTGAGCCTCTGCTGCTGGCGTTCATAGTTTTCTTCCTGCTGGCTGCCATCAACAAGGGCAGCGGCCGCTTCAACAGGAATTAGGAGTAGATACTCAATTGCTGTTGAGATATGTCATATCAAGCAAACAGTTTTGAGGGTAGAACGACTGTCGGTAGACTAGTCAATCAATTGCCACGTGCTGACAGTAATAGTTGGGTAGTCGCTGATAGGTAGGACAGGCATTACCCGCTGTATATATATACCAGTGTAATGCAGGCTACCTTGTAAACATTACTGCGTAAATTGCCATATCATACTTGCTGTCTTATTGCGGAACATAGAGTAGCAGAGTAACATAAGAGTTGCAAGCTAGCATACTATCTCTTATGTAGACAAGGAAAAGGGGTTGTTGTTGGCTTGAACTAAAGCTAGTTCCATTAGCTACTGATTGTACAAGGTTACTAGCTTTCATATTAATCGATATATACTGGACACTTGGGCTGGTAAGAAACCTGTGATGCGCTTGCATACTCACTGAATACGTTTTGCTATAACTGCCATAAGCTCGGGCCCTTAGCATGCACGTAGTGCACTATGTGCACGGTGTGCATGCATGCACTATGTGCATGCATAACACAAAATGTGTGCACGAAGCATACGATGTGCCAACTAATTGTTGTTGCACTTATAGAGCATATTACTCGTAACAATCAGGCAACATATTGGCTCATTGGCATTTGAGCGTGCAATACTTTACAGTGCATCTACTTTTGCATCAACCAGATGCACTGTAGAGTACTAGCCATCAACCAACCTTCTTTGCACTAGTCATACAAACTTGACAGTCCCACACCAAACCTGGCAGTAGCCAACAGTGACCTTGATGCTGTATAATGTGTGAGTAACTACAGCATACAATGACGACTTGCCGTGAACTGTGTGTACCTTCCAGGACAATTCCTATGCACATGCAGGTTGCAATTGACGTTTCAGATAGGACAATCGCAAAGGGCCCCGAGGATGGAGTCAAGGCAGTCTTCGTCGCAGCAATTGCAACTACAGTCGCCGCCGCCACAATCAATGTCACAGAACGGAAGACCACAATCGCCGCAACATCCAGCAGCCTGTCAAAACGCCAAGCAAGTTTACATCAACAATGCCATGAACCACACAATGCAATGCAATACCTGACTAAAGATGTCTCCCATGCCTGAAATGGCATCTGCAATGGGCAAGTTGCTGAGGCTGGCAGCGACACTGCCGAATCCGATCAGCGCGACAGCCCCAAGAACGGTAACACCAACAGCACCCCCGATTGCTAGCTTCTTGACGTCCACTCTCTTGCCCTGGAAGAAGCGCTTATCAATATCCGTGAAGCGAGCAGGGAGCAGCCGTGCATCTGCCTTACCTCGCGTCGCGCTTTGTTAAGCTCGTCTCTCCCTTCGAGTGTGGTCTGGAAGCCAACAACTGTTGTGTACTCGCAAGGCACGCCGACTGCAACACTCTCATCAACCACCTGAACACCAATGCGACAAGTTAAGCATGACTGGTAGGTTGTACGGGTGTGTACAATAAACCATTGACAACCTGTTGTACGAGCTTTGGACTGGGGTCCAGCCAAGACTGTGCTGTGAGAAGGTCGAGTCGCTGTCGGAGGCGCACCTGTTTAAGAAGCACGTGTTGCAGATGTCCAAAGCCCTACACAATCAATGGACGTGATGCTTACTTGATCCAGAGGAATGGCTCCAGCTGAGATGCAATTGGCCTGCAGTGCACATACGAGCAAGTATCACCGGAATGTTGTTGTTGTTAATCAGACTTGTCTAGCAAACAGTGCTCGACCTACTTTCACATCCAATATGGAACCATTGGGTAGCCGCCCTCTCAGAGTCACATCATCCTGAGGAAAGGCGTCAACGAAGCGGCCAGCAACCAGCAGTGGAGCCCCACAGAAGAGGTCTAGCATAGGGAGGTTATTAGAAAGATCATGCGGCAAGCTATTAGCAGCTTGTCAATAGCAGGGCCCTTAGTAAAGTTGTCAAGTGCACCTGGTACTGGGTTTGGGTACACCTCGCATCCATGCAACAGCCCAGGGATCCCCACAGCCACGTCAGTTAGTACGGGCGTTGCGGCAGCAACCAACAGACGCTCCATCTGGCCTCGCAGCTTGCCTGTCAGTCATGATATTTTCAGCTGCAAGCGCAACAAGTATTGCAAGCGTGACAAAACACTTTACACATTGTTGCTAGACGTGTGTAAATCTCCTTACCTGGGTTGTAAGCAATGTCGCACAGACCGCGCCCGAGCTGTGCAAGCATCTTCAAGAAGAAGTGGTTGCAATAGATCCCAATACCAAAGCACGAGATGCGCGGGACGACGCCAGTTGCAGAGGCAAGGGTTGACATTGCATAACGACAGATTTCCCGCTCGTTGTCAACAGCACCATCTGTTATCAGGAACACATAGGGCACAGTCCCTGCGCCACCAAGTTGCAGGATGGCCAGTGCCTGCACAACACGCACAGGTGCTGTCAAGGGCGGCTGGCTCAAGCCGCAGTTAATTTAATTGGTTGCAGTTGCAGTTGTGTGGTGAGCCATTTGCCTGATGCAGGGGAGCCAAAATGTTTGTA
This sequence comes from Chlorokybus atmophyticus, assembly GCA_009103225.1. NCBI lineage: Eukaryota > Viridiplantae > Streptophyta > Chlorokybophyceae > Chlorokybales > Chlorokybaceae > Chlorokybus > Chlorokybus atmophyticus. The sequence goes on along the minus strand of RHPI01001292.1, from coordinate 238,492 downwards.
GTGCCGCGTGCGATGCAGTACTGTGATGCCCACTGAAATGCACTGTCTTTATTGCGCGAATCCGCAGGTTGCAGCTGTGGTGCCCAGTGCAGTTGCTCATGGTCGAAAGCAATGATGTTGAACCTGAGGACAACCTCAGTGGGTAAGGCCCTTACCGTAAGGGGCAACCGCTATGCGTGCACAGTGCTTGCTGCGTGACATACCTGTCCTCTTGACGTAGGCCCAGTACTCCTGTGCGCAGCGCCTCAAGTGCATCTTGCATGGGCCGACCTTGCATGCTGCCGCTTCGGTCCAGAACAAACACCATGGACTTAACAAATACCTGCACAGCGCTGTTTAGCACATGCACGCCTTGCTAGCATCTGGCACACAGAGCAAACAAAGAATTGCGTGCTTGCGTGTGCGTTGGGTCTGGTGGTGACACTGTTAAGCAGAAGGCGCCCGGAGCTTTCTCGGATGGCTGCTGGACGTTAATAAATGCTTCAATGCTCGGCGACCATGCAGCATATGTTACAACCAGGTCTCGGTTGCCCCAAGCCTGTGCACGATCCAACCGCAACCGCACCAATCCATCTCCTGCTGCTTCCTCCTGTCATCAAAGCAGATCTGCGTTCCAACACGAGATGACACACTGGATAGAAGCCCAGCATTGCCAACTGATTACAGCTTGCCTGAACAGGATGAGAGGGCACGTCATACTTTACGAGTACATCCGCACCGGTGACTATGCTACATGTTATATCTAACACTGTCTCAGGACATTGAGCACAAGGTAATGTCAATGGAACTTCAGCTCGCCAGCTACCCGCAACGAATACTAACGGTTGGTACCATGAGGCATTGACAACAATTATATCATCAGCTTGGATCTGTGTGAAACATGCACTCAGCCAGCACGCAAGGCACATGGTACAAGTACACAATGACCGAACCCACCGCAGGCAGACGCATGTGGAAAACATCGGGTGAGGAGTTTGTGGATTCGGGTGGTGCCAGCTGGCCTCCTGCTTGGCTGTCTTTGCCACCTTTGCCTCCATATCCTTCTGCCTCTGTCTTGGGCACAACCGTGGTGGCATACACCCTCTCACCCACCTTCAAAGATGCTGTAAGCACGCTTGTGACATGCATTGGAAGCAAACAAGCACAAGTCCACAATGATGAACCTGTGCGTCGAGTGCCATGAGAGCCCCTGAACGATCCATCGGCATGGCTAGCAGGCAGTCCGATGGAGGCACACCACGTGGATAGCGCCAAGAACCTCTCAAGGACACAAACGCTGTGGCGATATGAATGTCCACAGCAAACGACATCTCAATGACCTCCAGTGGCCAACTGTACAGCAACAGCAGTGAGACTCGCACGACATTGCATGCATTTACCGGCGAGCAATCGCGATAACAGGATAAGCTCGCCTACACCAGATGACTTTACCTGTTGCCTCGAGAAGGAAGCGCAAACACCATTGGACACGACCCAGTTGCTTCTGGAGCAATACCGTTGGCTGGCATGTGTTGCACAGGAGGAGGTGCGCCATACACCACGGCAGCCTGCAGCAACATGTCTCACTCTCACAGCGCGGTTGTGGTTACATAGCAAGTGCCAGAAGTTCACTAGCAATTCCACTACCTGAGGGGACATGACACCTCCAGGCGGCATCATGACAAACTGCTGAGCAGCCATTCAAAGCCTAGTAGCAGAACCGGAAAAATTGAGAGCGCCCGGTCATGCTGCTTGCAATGTCAACGGTTCACATCATATTGAACAGGCAGCATCTGCAGACATGGTTGAACGTAAGAGGTAAAGCAACACGTACATAGTTGCTTGCACTCGTAGTGCTTTGGACAAAAGAACTCACCTACATGCTAGCAACAAATGTAGAAACAGCATGTCAAGGTAACATCTCAAACACAAGTAGTGCTTTGCGCAAGCAGCGTTGTGCTCGACTAAAGAAAGTGTCGGCCTCAGCACCCCGCCTGCGGCCATTGCTCGTTTGGCTTGCAGGAACAGCATTGACAAGGCAAACACAAGCTTTATATGTGCAAAATTAGCTGCATTCACAGTCAAATATGTTGGTACCAGCAGACCACTTACGCGGAGAGCAATGCGGTGTCGATAACCAGCACTTGCACTGGCGAGGACCAACTTTGCTTGAGCTGAAGCTGGAAAGGTTCAAGCTGAGCTTGTCCTGCAACCACCTGAGGCTTTGAGGATTGCTCGCTACAGCTTTACTTCAGCGCTGGATGCAGCTTGGCTGTAACGTACCACACTGCATTTGAAGAAGAACACTGCGCCGCCTTCCCGCCCCACACACTCTGAGTGCCAATCGACATGAGCAAGCTCTGCGCCCAGCACCTGCCTTCAGCTTCAAACGCTACAGGAGCAACGTCGACGCACTGGTTGCTTTCGTCGACGATTGAACCCTAGCGCTGTGGTCAGCTGACGCTTCTGCTGTGGTCAGAGCAGTGGTGGTGGTGGTGGCGGCGGCAGCGGCGAGGAGGTGGGCGGTTTCCGCCCTCGCGTTGCTGGTGAGGTGTTGGCTTGGAATAATGTACGTGTGAAAATCATTGCTCAGGCGAAGAGCAGTGGTCTCTCTCAGCTTCGTGATGGCCAGAGGTGGTTGCTAGCTGAATGAGCATCTCCTAATCGGCCGCAACACAGCTTGATTTGTTAGGTAAGGCATGAAATGTGTTAAACGGTGGCACGTTACTAATGTTGCGCTCACATATGCTGGTAGTTTAGTCCAGCTGTCTCGTTCGTTGACAGCAGACAATTAGCTGATGTGTATGTGGTAAGCCCTGGCGGTTGATATGTCTATGTAGCAACTGTTGCCATGCGTCCCTCATGCATACGTATGCCATTGTATTTCAATCACGCAAACCCAGCGGTTGCCTGCGCTGAACCTAAATTGCATTGATGCACAAGTGTTTAATTGATGCTATAGACTGGTTTCTACGGTTTTCCTTTGTTCTGCCTATGATATATGTAATCGAGGTTGTGCACTCTGCATGTGCATATTTTGTTTTGAAATAGATCATTTCCTTATGTAACACATTTTGATTGTTCAGATAGTGTACTGTACTGCAACTGCATTGTTTTCTTGGCAAAACAGGATCGTTGATAGCAATGTGACTCCCTGTCATGCCTGTCCCAGTGGCTGAGGATGACAGCTGCGAGTGCACACACAATCTTGATTAATATACATTTATCTGCACTTCAGCAAACATGACCGAGAGAGCCCAAACACCAAGCGCGCCAGCTGGCACTCCAGCAGCAGATTTTGCATTCGGTCCGGCAGCTGGCAGCCCCGTGTCACCGGTAGTGTCGCCAGACATGTCCGTGTTTACACGCATCACGCCAGGCATGCAGACGCTTTCCACGCCTCCTGGGCTGGGCTTCCCACCACTTGCGCAGACGCACGCTTCCCCTTCTTCTGTTCCAGGGACGCCACAGACAACCTTCACGTTCGGCAGCGCGCAAGTGCAGAGCGCAGCTACCACATTTGGTGGCTTCAGGTCTTCAGCACCACAAGGAGCCATGTTTGGCGCCCATGCCTTAACTTCACCTGCAGCCAGCACACCATTGTTTGGCAATGCACTCAGTCCTGCAGCTGCTACTGTCAATCCCTTTGCAGCTGCTAGCCCCTCTTCCCAAGCACCAATTTTTGCAGCACCTCAACAGGCACCTTCCACTGCAGCTGTTGCCCCATACATGCCACCATTTCGTCGCGCTTCACCCCAGCCTCAAAAGCCGACCACCACAGGCACAGATGGCGGGACCACTTTTGCGCGTGCACTGCGTGCGGGACTCAACGGGAAGGCTACTGTGGATAGTCCTGCTCCTGCGTCTTCACCTGCGAAGCCTCCCAGACAGCCACCCGTCAAGTCTGCTGCTGTCCAGGGCAACATTCCAAAAGGTCTGATAGTTCAAGACTGTGCAGCTTGGGGTTGAGTGGCATCACGTGTGCCAAGGCGTTGTATTGACTCACTAATTCCTATCTGTAGATGTTGGCAAAGGTTCATTTGCGGGTTGGATGAAGAAGAAGTCGGATACTCCCGGCAAGGCAGATTTTGACTCAGATGAGGCCAAGGCAAGGCGGGCTCAGCGGTTTGGTGCGTCCCGCATGGAGGCCAGAAGTCCGCAAAACAACACGCCTGCTTCACCAGCAAGAGCAGACAGCGAGGATGATGAAGATGATGTGGGAAGGTAGCTCATGCTGTGCCATGTCATGCTTGCTTTGACGCTGATGCCTTTTCGCAGGTCCATTGCATGCATGAGACTTGTGTTGTTGAGTTCTTAGAGCTACAACCTACTTGCTGCCAGTTCATTTCTAGTATTCCACACGTGTGCCAACACACAAACATGCTTGCAATCTGCAGAGGGACGGGAAAGCAGGACCTGGAACGCGCCGCTGCGTTGCGAGGCACTTGTCCAGATATGTGCCCAGGTGTGCTTGGGTCTCTGCACTGTTGTCACGTGACCAGTCAGCCGCAGTGGTATCTAACATCAAATGCAGTGTCATCGTTGCATATTTCTGACCCGTGCATACAGCTGCTGAGCGCGAGCGCCGCGAGAGGTTGGAAGACTTGCATCCTTTTGAGCGCGTCAGTGGCACAACAGATAGGACTTCTGCCGCCATAGCTGTCAAAAAGGTCAAAGTTTGTCATGACTTTGTAGCTGTATCTTGGGCTAAGCCGGTCCAGGTTGCCGCTTTCCCTGTATCAAGCTATTGCCTGCCTTGCAGTTTACTAGGACTGTTGATGACCCGAAGCCATCAGACGTGCGGCCGCCACCGGTGTTGCGGCACACCATGGAGCATCTGCTAGGCTTGATGGATCTGCCAGGACAGGACTTTGACGACGTTCACAAGTTCCTGTGGGATCGCATGCGGAGCATCCGTCAAGACTTCACCCTGCAAAGCATCTTTAATGAAACGAGCATTGAGCTTCATGAGCAGATGGTATTAATTGATTACCATTGCATTTCCAGAGATGGCGGAGGGCTTACACATCATGCTACAGGTCAGATTTATGATTCTCTCTGAGCACGAGCTGTGCGAGAACGTGGCTACCTTGGCAAACCCAGAGGGCTTCAACTCCCACCTCAACACGGAACAACTGAATAAGTGTCTTATCTCCCTTCATCACATGTACGAGGACCATGCGCATGAGGGCCACGTCATACCCTCAGAGCCCGAGTTTCAAGCATACCACATTCTGCTGCAGCTGGACGCACATGGCAGATACAAGGTGTGTTGAGGTGCATGTGAATGGAAATTATCTTAATTGCATGAGATATGTAGTGAATCCCTCTGCATGCAGGCAGACACATCACAAGTGATGCTGGGATGGATGAAGATGCGCCCTGAAGTGCTGAATTCGCCTGCTGTGCGGTTTTCTTTGGACGTTTACCGGTAAGGCATGCATCTAATTCGCTTGTGATCCATTACCTATTCTGAGATGCAATTTGCAACACACTCTCAACATCTGTCTGCAGCACATATCGCTCTGGTAACTATGTTGGGTTCTTTCGGCTGGCACAACAAGCACCGTATCTTCCAGCATGCCTCATGCACATATTCGCCAACAAGGTGCGTCATTGCGGCAGAAACGTGTTCTATTTTACAGACGCACACGCATCTCTTGATTGAAATAGGGGTGACTTCTTGGTTGGGTTAACCTACCAGTCAGTGAAATGGAACATGTAATGCCAGTTGAAGTCCATACCCGTATGCCCTTGTTGCATGGGAATCAGTCGTGTAGTGAAGCACAGTACCTGTTCTTTGCAACTTACATGCGGGTCAATGCTCACTCTTGCGGCCAGATGAGGTCTCATGCACTGCAAGTCGTAAACTCTACCGGCCCTAAAGGCTCCACATATCCCCTGAGCGACCTGGCAGCGATGCTAGCAGCAAGTGTAAGTTTGTCTACTGTTGGCTCACTGTCAATCTGCAACTGGGTTGCATGCCTTGAATGCTTGCGCTGGCTGTCGTGCAGGAAGCTGAAGTGCAAGACTTGGCAGAACACCACGGCTTGACCATTGTTGCCGAGAAGCAGGGAGGAAGCGCTCTTGCGGTCAAAGAGAGCACATTCATAGAACCTCAGGTTACCAGCGGACAGCTTGACTGTTGCTCTGGCAATGTCATCTGCTGTTTCTGATCACTGTTGTCACTGTGTAGGCTGATTTCCCAGTTCGACGCTCGGCTATGGTGGAACAGAAGTCCGCAGGTACAAAGCGGTTAGACACGCTGACAGCACCCGTATGGCCAGGGGGTCCAATTGCTTTGCAGCCAGCACCACGCACACTGTCAAGGCCGTCTCCCGTGAACAAGGTGCATGTACTACCATCTCCCCAGCTTCAAGCACAGGTTGGTACTTGGGTGAGTCGACATCAGAGTGTGCTCTTGCGCGGCAATCTCAAAGCCTACATGGTTTCCAGGAGCAGCAGTTGACAGTCGTGCCGCCCTCAGCTGGACTCGTGCCAGTACCTGAGCCTAGCAGAGAAGTGCAAAGGATACAAGTACCGAAGCATGCCGCGCAGGAAGCGGCAGCCGACCATCTGGCATTGGCCAGAGCCGAGGCAGTTGAGGCAAATCGCAAGCATAGGGCGGAGCGCGCTGCTGCGGAAACGACCGCCGCTGCATTGCGCAGTCAGGTAGCACTCCTGCCTGTATCGCGCATAAGCTTATCTCATTCATAGCTGGCAGAAGCATGCCTCTTAGCCCATGCAGCATTGGCATGGCTGCTGTGGCGGCATCCACTCGACAGCAAAGTGAGTGACTGAGGTAGTGCAGAGATTGTAGGTTGTGCATTTGTCCCGGTTTCCAGCAGAAGGCACAAAACAGTATTTGCGATCGTGTGCAATGGCCAGCAGCCTTATGAACCGACAGGCAAATCAACGGGCAGCGGCGGCGGCAGCGGCGGAAGAAGAGGCAGCAGCGAAGGCAAAGTTGCAGGCGAGGGCAAAGGCAGCGGAGGAAGCTGCCGCAGCAGCACAAGCAGCAAGGCGCCAACAGGAGAAAGAGAAGCGCCATAAGGCTGAGTTGGAGAGGAAGGCTCTGGAAGCAGCGAAAAAGGCGCGACACATGCGTAAGCAGCAGCTTGCTGTGTTGCTGCTGAGGTTCCGATTATGGCGGTTTCATGTGGCCGAGCGTGTGTTTGCTCGCAACAGGTTAGCAGTAAAGTCCATTACAGTGACGCATTCTGCAGCATTGCAGTTATTGTTTCTTTGACTCGCAAACAGCTGTAGCTTTGCTTGTGCTCCTCACCAATGCTGCATTCAGCTTGATGACCTCCTGCGTTGTTTGCGACCGCATGTGGACTTGCTCAGGGAAGAGAGGATTCTTCAGTCTCTCAGAGCCTGCGCACCCAGCCCTGGCCTCCAGCTGGCTGTCGGCAGCAGACAGCCTACACGCGTACGTCAACCCTCCTCACAGCGCACTCGGAACAGTGTTGGCTTAGGGTCATGGGAACCACTCGACATCCCTGTCGTTGCATTGGACCACCTTCAGCAGCGCAACCCGCATGCAAGGATGCTTACCTGGAAGGCAAGTGTGCGGTTTGAGCAAGCCTGGTCTTGTTTTTGTTTTTGCTCTGGTGACGAGCATATGGTCTGAACACTCACTCCTGCAAGGTTGTTTCAGGTCATTGTTTGTTCTGGTGCGCAAGACCGCTCATCGCAGTATGACACCGGGGAGACCGCTGTGGCAGCGCAGTGGTTGCGAGCCAAGTTCAAGAGGGGCAGCTCGCAAGAACAGCAAGTGCTGTCCATGTATCGGGTGCGCTCCAGGGACTCAACAACACCAGAACTGCTCTTCTGTGCCAGGGATGTATCAGCCGAGGAAGTGCCTTCCACTCAACTGGCTGGAGCTGGAGGCGTGACTTTTCTTGTAGCAGGCAGCTCCGATGATGGGTTGAAGGCAGATGGCAAGCGGCTGCGCAGACTTGTTGATGGATTGCCGCCGCGAGCGCAGATACCTTTACTGCTGTTGCTGCCGGCTGCAACGACCATTGGGCAGGATGCCAACTATGAGGCCAGATTGAGAGACGGGCTTGCAATGCATGAGCTTGACGAGCAACGCGTCAATGCTGTGAACATTGTGCGCATTGGAGCTTGCCCGAGCGAGTCAGGCGCATCGGCACCTGCACAGCAACTTGACACACTCGCAAGCGGCATTGAGTGGCTGGCGAAGCATGCACCGCAACAAGCAGCTGTCCAGGTCAGGCAGGCCCCATTCTACAGCTATTTTACCTGCCATGTCATGAGTTCAGCTCCAATGCTTTCAGAGCCATTAGCCTGGCATACTTTATGACTTGTGTCTTTGTAGGTGATGCCACTTGCAACTGCGGTGGAGGCAGCAACTGCCCCTCTTCTAAAGGCGCTCTCGCAAGAGGATCACATATACACCCCAGCCAGCATAATCGATGCCTTCAACAAGGCAGTGTCCTCTATTGCTGAGCAAGTTGCAGCCGCACATTCATCAGTAAGGACTGCTTTCCTTGTGCATGCACCTTGCCTTTGCTTCTGGCTGGGCACAGCAACAGGTCAAAGATGCTGTAAGCTAACTTGCAGTCTCACCAGATTACAAACAGCGTTTGGCCTCCACTGGAGTTCATTACAGCACTGGGCATTGATGGGGATGGGCTGCCTGCGAACAGCTGGCAACTATCAGCCCAACTTCCCGAACTCTTGTCACTGGTTGACAGCCTGAAGCTGCCAACAAACACAGCAGAACAGACCTGGATGCAATACTTGGACAATGCACTTGGCTATGTTCCCAGCAGCATGACTCAAGCTTCAAGCTGGAGTCTGTTGTTCATGGACTTGATCTATCGCCGACTGTCATTTGTTGACAGCGAGCCGCAGCTCATGGTGTTTCTTCCGCGTCCGGAACAACCAACGTCTGTTGCTGTCATTCCCTATTTATCACCCTTCAAGGCGGACGTCTCACAAGCAGATGAAGCCATGGTGGTTGCAACCCATCAGGCGGATGAGCAGGCACGCACCGAACCAGTCCCGAAGCGCAAGTTCAGTGACCTTGAGGATGCGTTGAGGGCTCAATCACGCCAGCTGGCGAGCAGGCGAGCGCGAACAACACCAGAAGTACCTTCCTCTAACAAGAAACGCACAGCTTCCATGGTTGCGGGCCTGCTGGAGCGCTCAGCTGGGTCTAAGATGCACAACTGCACTCTGCAGAATGTGCATGAAAATGAGCAGTGGTCTCGCCTGGAGAGGTGGCTTACGGATGCGCTGGACATGGATTCAGATCAGCCCAGTTTTGTGACAAAGGTTGCACATGATGCAGTTACAGCGCCAACACAACTGCCGATGAAGGGTGTGGTCACTGTTGCAGAGGACATCCTGACAGCCATCAATGAGCAGATGCGCAGTGAGAGTGAACTGTTTCAACAGGTGCAACAGGCGTTGGTGGTCAGCCCTGCTTAGGCGATCGCTGTGAGGTTGTGACATGGATGATGTCAGTTGTTACAAGAGAATTTGGTTGGGCAGGACAGTTGGTATAGCAAACATGTCCCACAACTGGTGAGTCTCAAGCTTAGAACAGAAAACATTGCTCTAACTGGTATGATCCTGCAGCTTTTGGGGCAAGTTTTACAGGGTGAGGTACTTAGCAATTGATTCCATCGTGCGCACGCACACATGCGCACACGCACGTGAATGCTGGTTAAAAGCCACTGTCTTGCATCGCAGCTGGTGGTTGTTAGCGTTGGCTGAACTCAATGTACTCTGCATGGCAGCAAGCACTTGCGCACAGTGTACTCAGTGTGGGAGTGTGGGTGAGGGAATTTGGGGATGTGGGTGAGTGAGTGAGTGAGTGAGTGAGTGAGTGAGGATGAGGTGCGGGAGTAAGTGAGTGAGTATGGAGTGTGAGAGTGAGTGTGGGCGATGTGAGGGGGTCGCGCACCTGCCAGTGCTGCTACTCTCGTTACTAATACAGCAACAGTGCAGGCATGCTACATATCGTACTCCACGCCTACTGCACCATACATAGCATGCAAGTACACTACACAGCTGCAGCCGCCCACTAGCGAGTGTGTGGACACAGCCACAAACCTGGACATATGTAGGTAAAACCTATATACAAGTTGCCTGTGCTTGCGCACAGTACGGTGCTCGGTAACAGCACTATGCACGCAGGTCTCGCATGCTTTATAATAGCTGGCTTCATAAGGTGTATTGATGAATGTGTGTTGATGAACGCGCTCAGCCCAGCCAACAGCACAGCATCATGCTTGCTCCCATCTGCAACTGATCCATTTGAATTTCATTTGAATGCATGGTAGCCCTTGTCATATTTGTAGTGGCGAGGCCACAATCGTGTCAGCCCATGGCCCAGCCAAAGCGCTCTTATAACTGCAGTGCCTTACTCTGTTAGAAAGCACAGGCTCACCTACTGGAACAATGTAATCACTGCCGCGAATGACAGGCGCTTGGCATGTGCATCCTCAAAGCTGTATCTACATGCAGGCAGAGCATTGCACTCATAGTGTGGCATCTTTGCGCGGCTACCTTCGTCCTACTCGCACTGAGCGCATCAGGCGAGCAACGCGCATCGCCAATGTCGCCACTCATGTGCACGTACTACTGAAACTGGAACGCCTATGTACTGCATTGTAAAGCTCCCAGACTTCCTGTGGGGTAACTCAAGCGCAGGCATGCTATTGTGTATGCCATTCCTTTGTCGCGTGTAACCTCAGCCAGTTAGTAACTCAACCATGTGCAACCAACCACTCATTCCTTTCTATGTGCAGTTCTCTGCACGAAACAACAGGCACACATGTTAAACATATTTTCACAAAATATAGGTTGATCAAGCAATTGCAAGCAGGACATTAACGTAGTGCACCTGCTTGGCCCTGATCAGCTCGTCATCCCGCTTTTGAAGCAACCGATCAAAGTCGTCTTGAAGCACAGCCTTTGGCTGCACAAGCATGCAAGTGAGCACATCAACTCGGTCATGTTCTGTCGATAGCCCAAAGCCACCAAAAACTAACAACTTTGTCGACAGCTATGCTTGCATTACCACAGCCAGTGCCAGTCTGCTACCAGCGACAATCAACATCAGTATGCACAGCTCCACAGTCAATATTACCAGACTGCACTATGATCAGCTAGTTATTAAGTCACTATGCCCTACTACCACGACACCATGATGTACGAGCCAGCCATGCGTCTTGTAATTACCAAACACAGTGGGCTCCTTACAGCGGCGACACAGGATGTGCATTATTAGCATGCCACAGAAAGTAACCACTCGCATTTACCAATCTATATTCATTTGTGATAATCTGTATGTCCATTAAGCAGCAAGGAGTAGCAGCTAGCAGGCCAAACCTTGCCGTAGAACAGCTTCTGCACAGCAGCCTGAAGTCCCCCAGCGGCAGCGAGCCCCCCAACGATGAGCAAGAACGGCGGCAAGCTCTCGTACGGCATGGCGTCCGCAGGTCAAGGACAAGGAGACGGACAGACTGATCACCGCCGCCGCCGCCGCCGCTGCCACGTAGCACAGTACGGCTTAGCTCCGTGCACTTTACGGCACTACCTGGATTAGGGTTTCATTTCTCCACTGCCAGCTGGGCACTGTGTCAAATCAACCAACGCTCCTTCTCAGGCGGGCGGCGCCGGGCGGCAGGAGAGACTGTAGGTAGGGGCGCCTGCTGCGTGGAACCTTTGGGCACACCGGGTTGTGTTGTCAAACTCAGCAGGAACGGGCTGCAAACAGCGGTAAGCTGCTGATCTGTTTATCCTTCTTGCCTTGATGGGCGACAAGGGTCTGAACACTGCTTTATTTGCTGTTGTGCTTGTATCCACTTAAAGTCAACTATGTTCAGCATACAAATTGTTGCGTGGAGTGGGTTCCCCACGGACACTCAGATAGCTTCCATGCGCAGCGAGTTATAGCATGCTTGTAACCGTCCTAGGCGAATTCTGATTTGTGTGCTGGTCCGCATTGCTGCGACAGAGAGAGATAGTCAGAAGCTGGTTGTCTTTGCAAGCGTTTGCGGCGCATTACGTCCTATATGCCGACTTAGTTGTACGCCAGCAGCACACGTGATTGCAGGCCGTCCAGTCATGCTGAGTGCGCACTCTTTGTGTTGCACTAGGTCAGGGTTGGCTTTTACCACCATGTGCAACTTTTACCATTGTCATATTCTCAGGTCCTTCAGCGAAGTCAGGAAGGTTGATGAGATGATTTGCGCAGCATGGTGATTGCCTTGAAGGGGCTGTTTATTGAGTGGTAAGTGTGGGGTGTCAAACAGCCACGTTTGTGTTGGCAGTCAACCATCCTCTTGTTAGTCACGGATTACTGACGAAGGTGATATATTGCAGTGACATTCCGACCAAGCAATACATACTCTCAGTCAATGATGAGATGAAACCCAGCGAGAAGTTTGTCATTGCAGATCTGGACGATACGCACCTGTTGGTGCAGGAGACAGTGGGCAATATGCTGAAGAAGAAGATCGAGGAGTTTTTGGATGAGAACGTCTACCAGAAACCTATGTAGGACGCTGCACTCAACAGGGCTTATTAGCCTTGCACTGTTAGGCAGATAAAATGACAGCCATGATGATCTCCACTGCTCTTCGTGGGGTCGAGGACCCTACATACGGCATGCATGTGCCCAGCCTGCTCAACGCCGAGATTCAAGGAGTCATGGCCATGATGCGGCAGAACGCAAAATGGGCTGTGGTGCCACGCTTCACTGACGACGAAGCCAATGATGACCCTCTGTTGCAGGTACAGCTCGCACAGACAATCGACTGTGCAAGCACGAATGCAGTCACTGCTCTTTTTAGTTTTACTTGCAGACAGGATGAGTTACAAGTGCGGCAATGCATAAGCTTTTGGCTGTGTGCGGCAGGACTTCAAGGCTTTGCGAAGGCAGATTTTTGCTTGGCAGGACTGGTCACAGGTGATACATTGTAGTAGTGATACTTTTGTGGGTGTGAGCTTTGTTGACATACCCAGTCAGACAATCCGCCTGTCCAGGTCGATCCTCTGCTATATCTGGGGCCCTTTTTGGAGGTCGTAAGGTCTGTTGAGACAAGCGGACCAATTACGGGGATGGCTCTGTCGGCCATATTCAAGCTGGTGACCTATGGCGTCATTGGCGTGCACGTTGTAAATGCCAATGAAGCTATTCGCATGATTGCCGATGCCACGACGCACTGCCGGTTTGAAGCAACAGATCCGGGCTCAGATGAAGTTGTGCTCATGAAGATTTTGCAGGTTGGCATGATGTATTGTGTTTGACAGCGCCGGTCCCTTCGTTTGTGTGGTTGTTGTTCAGTCTGTTGTTGGCTTCTGTTCTGTCCTGTGGTTTATGTTTGATTGTCATTTTGTGTGTAAGTTGTGGCATCATTAGTATATGCGGCTGACCTTTGCTTGTGTGCATGGCAGGTCCTGCTGGCATGTCTGAGGTGCCCAGCTGGAGCCCTTTTATCGGACGACGATGTGTGCCACATCATACAGACGTGCTTTCGTATTGGCCATCAAACTGGCCGAGAAAGCGAGTTGCTCAGGCGTACAGCAAGGCAGATTATGCAAGAGATGGTCAGAACCCTGTTCAGAAGGTGAGGACAGTGCAGCGTGGATCATTGCACCTGGATGCCTTTTCAGTAAATGCTGAAAAGGTACTTTTCCGCAGACTGGTGGACTTCAAGCCCTCTACTGCTTCTGCAACGCAAGATGCAACAAAGCAACCTCAATCGCCAAAGTCTCCGTGGCCTAGGCCTGCGCTTGTGGCGCCAGCTGATGCGTCTGCACCTGCCACAAATGGGGGATCAGCAGCGGGTCCTGCAGATACACCTTCATCCCAAGGTGCCCTGCCGCCATCCAATGATATCATCAAGGCTGATTCAAACCATTGGAAGCATGTGAATGATGTGGGGTACAATGATGCACCCCCTTCGGACCATTCTGCGCCTCCCTACTCGGTGTCGTGCATGGTAGAGGTGTTCAAGTTCATGGCTTCTCTCATCACACCTGAGGAGACGCGAGAGGCAGAGGACCTGTGCTTGTTTGGTTTGGCCTTGGTCAACGCAGCGCTTGAAACTGGAGGTTGCTGTTTTGCTGCCCATCCACTGGTGCGGACAACTGTTGAGCAATTGCCATGCACTCTTGCGCGTTCCGTGCGCTTACTGATGTCGTTCTTTGTTGTAGTTGCTTACAGTGGTACAGAACGAGTTGTTCTACAACCTTACCAAGGCCGGGTTGTCATCCAACCTGTCTGTTCTTTCCTTCGTATGTGGTATACTGCTCAACCTGTACGTGCACTGCCGTGAACAATTGAAGTTGCAGTTGGAAGCGTTTTTCACGCATGTGTTGTTGCGAGTTGCTGAAGGCAAAGGGGCACCTTCGTACGAGCAGCAGGTCGGCCTTCACTATGGCTCATTGTGTCTAACTCTGTCATACAAGTCCACAACTCACCCTGTATGGCCATGGCTGTGCAGGAAGCTGCAATTGAGTGCATTGTTGACTTCTGCCGCCAGGCTTCTTTCATGAGTGACATGTACTCCAACCTAGACTGCGATCTTCGCTTCAGCAATGTGTTTGAAGACCTGTTTGCCCTATTGTCAAAGAACGCTTTCCCAGTAAACAGCCCACTGTCTGGCATCCATTTGCTCTCTCTGGAAGGCTTGCTGGCGATCGTCCACAGCATTGCCGAGCGAGCCGCTCGTGACGCGCAAGCGATTGCCTTGGCCTCCGGCGGCTCAACAGCCGTTGGCCCTGTCATGTTCCCGCTTACTGATGCAACTGAGTATGTTGACTATTGGACAGCTCCATGTCCTGGACCTGAAGACCCTCAGGTGCTGACTTACTCAACATATTCCCAGCAACATACGATTTGTTACCAGTAATCTGTGGACTGCTCTAGGAAGCGTGTTGGCGTGCATTGATTGATTCTTATCTGCTGTAGGCACGGGCTGACTTTCTACGGAGACGAAAGTACACCAAGCGCAGGCTCATGGTTGGGGTTGACCATTTCAATCGCGACATCAAGAAGGGGTTTGAGTTCTTGCAAAGCATCTGCCTGCTGCCCAAGCCGTTGGAGTCAATGGCAGTGGCTCAGTTGTTCCGCTACACACCCAAGCTGAACAAAACAGCAGTTGGTGAGTACCTTGGAGACCCTGGGGAGTTCAATATCAAGGTGTGTATACAACAGTTGCATGTCAAGTAAGTGAGGGGTGAATCCATGCTTAACAAGTGACATGGAGTTGCTTGCAGGTGTTGAAGGAGTTTGCGTCGATGTTTGACTTCTCAGACATGTCTCTGGATTACGCGCTGCGCACGTTCCTGGACAGCTTCCGTTTGCCGGGTGAAGCTCAAAAGATTGCCCGCATCATGGAGACCTTTGCCGAACAGTACCATCGACATGCCAGCAACACCTATGCCAATGCCGATGCAGCCTATGTCCTGTCTTACTCCTGCATCATGCTCAACACTGATCTGCACAACGGGCAGGTTGGGGTCATGTCACTTTCACTACAAAGTTGTTTGAAGTGTG
This sequence comes from Chlorokybus atmophyticus, assembly GCA_009103225.1. NCBI lineage: Eukaryota > Viridiplantae > Streptophyta > Chlorokybophyceae > Chlorokybales > Chlorokybaceae > Chlorokybus > Chlorokybus atmophyticus. Next base: position 222,966 of record RHPI01001292.1, on the reverse strand, counting down.
AAGCCATGGTTGAGCGCTACTTCTCATGTACTTTATGTATCAACATGCTGACACTCTGTAAACCGCAGGTGAAGAAAAAGATGACCATGGAAGAGTTCATCCGCAACAACCGCCAGATCAATGCTGGGCAAGACCTTCCGAGGGATATGCTTGAAGAGCTGTATCACTCTATTGCTAAGAATGAGATCAAGATATCAAGCGAAGCAGCCGTTGTATCACATGAAGTAAGACATGGGTTATATACGCAATGCCCTGCACAAACATTTTCCAGTCTCTATGCGTGCATCAGACTGACAAGAGTCTGCCTAACAGATGAGTCCCAGCCGCTGGGTTGACTTGCTGAAGCGAGCCAAGACTGGCGGGAAGTTCATACCGTGCGGACTGAGCACGCTGTATGACAGAGACATGTTTGTGATCATGTGGGGACCCTCTGTGGCTGCCATTTCTGTGGTGTTTGACCACACTGAAGATGAGGACGTCTTGAGGGAATGCCTCGATGGCTTCATCTCCATAGCGAAAGTTGCCGCGCATCATCGCTTGGAGGATGTCCTGGATAACCTCGTGATATCGCTGTGCAAGTTCACAACACTCCTGAACCCTACTGCTGAGAAGCCGTCTGTGGCATTTGGCAACGACACCAAGGCCCGTATGGCGGCCGTAACTGTGTTTTCAATCGCTAACAAGTGCGGAGACTACATCCGCGCAGGATGGCGCAACATTCTTGACTGCATCCTGCGTTTGCACAAGCTGGGACTACTGCCGTCGCGTGTGATCGAGCAGGTATGTTGCTATTTCTTCAGTCCTTGTGCACAGGACTTCATGTCAGGTACGTTGTGTGTTCAAGATGTTCCAACTCAACAATCCCCGCAGAGTGACACAGATGCACCCACGACCACGGGGACGGATACCCCACCACATGTCTCGAACGGGGGAACGGGGACACCCGTGTCAGCTTCCAGCAGGCGAAGCTCAAGTTCGCTCAGCAAGCTCATTGGCTTCTGGTCGTTCGATCCCAGCTCGTCTGGTCGGGATGGCCCCACTGAGGCAGAAGTAGAAGCACTGCAGGTATTGGTAGCTTGAGTAATCTCTCAGCTGAGTATGCTTACATAGCACTTCCGTATCTTGCATGGCCCCGTGGCTCAATGTGTCCTACTTGGCAGCGGACCGTTCGGTGCATAGAGGCATGCCGGATAGATGACATCTTTTCAGAAAGCAAGTTCCTGAAGGCGGAGTCATTGGCACAACTGGCCAAGGCCCTCATATGGGCATCTGGACGCTCATATAAGGCTGGCCAGGCTTCACAGGTGATCCTTGGACTTCTTGTTGTAGCCAGATACTCATATATATTGCTGGGTATAGGTAGCTAATAGCAGCTGTGTGATTGCAGGATGATGAAGATACTGCTGTCTTCTGCTTGGATCTGCTGATTGCCATCACGCTGCACAATCGGGATCGCATCCTGCTTCTCTGGCCCCTGGTATGTCGCACAGCGCTTTTGCCGTGCACTAGTGCAAGCTGAGCACACCAGAACATCGCGCAGGGTGCTGTGCTCAATGCGAGTTTATCTGTGCAGGTTTCTGACCGACTTGCCGGCATCATTGCATGCGCACAAGCACCAGGGCCGTTGGTTGAGAAGGCGGTGTTTGACTTGCTCAAAGTCTGCCAACGCCTTCTGCCGTACAAGGCCGTCATCGCAGATGAACTCTTGCGGTCGCTTCAGCTCATACTGAAGCTTGACGCAAAGGTGCAACTAGTTGTGCTATATGACCTAACATTATTTGTGGGTCACACTGAACTTCATGGCAGGTTGCTGATGCGTATGCTGAGCGCATTACAGCAGAGGTTCTCGAGCTGGTTCGGCGCGACGTGACTTACATCAAGTCGCCTCTGGGCTGGAGGACAGTATGCGCATTGCTGGCTATGACTGCACATCACCCCGATGCTGCAGAGCTTGGATTTGAAGCGTTGACGTTCCTCATGGCTGATGGCGCTCACATCACTCCATCGAACTTCATGCCTTGCCTCGAGGCAGGCTTAGCATTTGCTGGTAAGCCACAGGTCTGATTGGCTATAACAACTTGAGTGCACAGCTGCCCAGTGCGCGCATGTTGTGTCGTACTACAAACATCTGTTATCTGTGCTACGCAGAGGGTCGCTTGGGTGGAGCAGACCGGTCGTTGAAGGCTCTCGATCTTTTGGGTGCTATGACTGGCAATCTGTGCCGCTGGTCGAAGGCTATTCAGAGTCCGGATCGCGACAGCACGCAAAGCCTGATCGACTTGTGGCTGCCGCTTGTTGGCGCCTTCTGCCGCTTGGGCGCGGAGCCCAGAGCGCCGGTGCGCAACCATTCACTGACGATGTTGCAGCGCGTGTTGCTCGCAGCGGAGTCGGCCGGCATACCCGCCTCGGTGTATTATGCCTGCTATGACAAGGTGAGCTGCGAGTTCACATGGCAGCGCTGCCATAAGCATATCAACACTTGGTGCGAACCCGTGTTGATTTGTCTGTGCGCTTGTCCTCCTGCAGGCAGTAGCTCCCATGCTGAGAGATGTGCTGGAGCTTGCCAAGAAGCGCAGCGGCGAGTACGGTGACATGGGCACCTCGCTGAAGGTGGCCATGACCATGCTGTCAAAAACGTTCCTGCAGTGGCTGCCAAGGTTGAGCGAGAGCCCGCCGGAGTTCCGGCTGCTCTGGCTGCACATCCTTGGCTGCATGGACCAGAGCCTCCGTGCCGCGCCCCGCAGCGAACAGCTGCTGGAGACCATCCCCGAGATGGTCAAGAACATGGTGCTTGTCATGTCCACCAGGGGCTTCCTCACGAGAGACTCCATTGGAAGCACAGAGAGCCTTTACGAAGCGTCGCGGAAGGTAGTCCTGTCCATCGCACCCGATGTGGCCGCTGAGGCCTTTGGCTCATCAGCCGCAGCAGAAGCTTCTGCGGCGCCTGCACCGCAATAGCCCTCCTTGTTTCGGTTTGTGCTTACCAATTTGGGTAATGACTGCTGTTAGACTCCTGGATGCTGTATATAAGTGCATGCCATTGTATGCATGTTGTGGTACTGGTCCAAGTCGGTTAATTGTATTGTGGCAAGATTAATGCGGAAGGCGATTGCGCATACAAAGGTCATTGTCTGCACTGTGTGGAATGGTGGTTGTCTTGCAGGATGTCACTCCAGGTTCATCAGGACACTTCCATCCATCGTGTACTGCTTGAGTAAATGGCTGTACACAGTGATGGTGTACAACTTGATGAACTGAATTGGTAGTGTGCATGTGAGTGTTGGTGTGCATGTGGCATATGTATGCGTGTGTCTCACACAGCACTTCACATACCCTATACAGTAGGGCATTATGCGCACAAGCAGCATGTTTAATATGCACTCCCACATGCACGGCGAACAGTCAATGCCAAAAGCAATGTGTATAGACGCGGTGCAGCCATTTACTCATGTGCATGAAGTGCGTAAGATATATATATATATATATATATACCTTACGCGCTTGGGTATGACTATGCTTGCAAACCGCGAGTAGCATCTGTGGCATGTGCAGCACAGGCAGCAATGGCGACTCGGTGTCACCTCGACCCTACAGAGGCATCAGCAGGTGCTGCTTGATAGTGCTGTTGTTGATAAGCAACCTCTGCCAGTACAACAGTACATTCTACCGAGCCGGTCCAGTATGAAGGTTGCAGGGTAACCATCACTCAAACGACATGTAACCAGTACACTGTGACCATGTGTTTGCGCATAAGCACAGCTTATTGCATAAATACAATGCTATTGACACTAGCTACCAATTAGACAACGAGCCATTGTACAGAGAGAGAACAACTAAGCCAGCGAATAACTTATGCCGGAAAGATGAACATACCAACTAGTGACTAGCCTAAGCATTCTATGAACAATTACGAACAGGACGTGCTGCTGGTGAAAACTGGGTTATGACCGCCTGTGACGGTGCTTTCAGCCAAAACTTCTGTTAGATGCTTTGGTTCGTAGCAAACCACTCGAGATTGGCTGCAAGTCAACGCTAAAACGCATATGACCAAAGTCGCTGCTCCGGCAGCTGCAAGCAGCAGCATGCGTAGCATCGACAGTCGCAAGGCATCCATCGCAGCGGACAACACAATGGCCTGTAGAACAAGAGTGCTTGTAACGGAGAATACAAACACATAGTGCGTGCCACCCAGCCAATCTTATGTTATCCAAGTGCATTGCAACCCTTGCTAATTGAGTGCATCCATACGCAATGTGCACACTATGTATGTCATACGTCAAAATATGCTTTTCGCTTTGATTGTGTACCTGCTCCTGCACTGCAGCTTTCAGCTGGGTTTGCACTGACAAGATGTTTTGTTGTTGTTTTTGCTCCAGAGCTGCCAGCTTCGCACTCAAAAAAGCCACACCATCCTTAGCTTCCTGGCATGAGCCCTCCAATGTGCGAAGCTCAACATCAAATTCTTCAAAGGTATCCAAATACCGCTTATTCATGTCCTCCAAGTACCTGTCAGAAAGGAAAACAAAGTTGCACTCACCTGGGCTGAGATATGTAAGATAACCAGATAACCAATGCATCACAATAAGTCGCATCGGGCAGTACCTGTCGAACAGCGACTGGTTGAGCTCCAGTGACTTGATCTTGTAGATGAGAGTTCTGAATATATTGTCCGCTGTGACTGGTCCGGCTGACACTGCGCCGACTTGACTACTGGCACTGGCCTTGGCTGCAGCCGCAGGTGCCTTGTCCTCGGTAGTGTTGGAAACGTCCTTGACTCCTGCGCTGGGGGCTTTGTCCATGACGAGAGGCTTGTCCATGGCCTCAGCGAGCAGCTGCGAATCCACCTGCAAACCCTCCAGGCGAACGGAGCCCTCCAACGGGTTGCCATCGGCCGTCTGGGCATCCCCTCTTTCAAACGGCTTTGCTTGGGCCTGTACAAACACAACATGAGATTGGCAGCCAGCGCGAGAAGGTTACAGGCAAGCCTTTGTCTGCACTTACACACATATACATGTGCACCCACACACAATACCAGCGAGATGTCACCCAAAACCTTGCTGACCTGTGGAACTGCTGCACCCTCTGTTGTGTCACTGGGTGAACCATGAGGCACTGTGAATGTTATGCCTTCTGATACAAACTCGTGTGGCTGGCTGTTTGCAACATCCTTGAGGGGTAGACTGAGATGCTCGCCGCTGGGTTGTCCCTCTCCGGCAGAATGGGTGCTGTGAGCTGGCTGTTCCGCGCTTTTATTTTTGATGTCGAGCTGACTTGCTGGCGACTTATCAGCCTCTCTGACAACTTGCGAGCGCATGGCATTCTCATTGACCTCTCGAACTTCTTCTGTCATCAGGGCCATTTCCTGAGCATGGAAGCAAGTTGCAATGACGTCAGCATTGAGGAGAGGGAAGGCAGGAGTTGGTATGAGCTGCTGTCCTATATGTCTTACCGCTTTGAAGCTTTCAAGGGCATCCACGCCAAAGACTTCCACATAAGACAGCGTGCAATATGGTTCCTCCCCATGATGAGACAAGAGTCGCAGCTGTATGTATCGCACCCAGGCGACGGGCTCCTCGATCTCAAACCTCTGTGTTACTCGCTTCTGCGTGGCGCGCTGTGCTTCAAACTCTCCAAGCAGCAGCCACTCGCTGGTGGGGTATGTTCTGCTGCCTAGTACCTGACCACCCATTCACAAAGGCAGGGACGGTGAGAGACACGACGTATGTACATATACAGTTTTGCAACGAAGCATGAACTCCTGCCACGCATGCACCAAGCGAGCACTCCATGCATGAGCTCCGCAGTACACGCACTCTGCTACAGACACAACGACTACCTGGAAATCCCTGACTGAGGACGAAAACAGCTCGTAGTTCGTGAGCGCCACGGTGTCCACAAGTGCCTCTTCAGACAACTCAATGACCACCCACTTCTCTGGTGCGCTGCACGAGTTGAGCATGTACTTGTCGCGATCTTTACTCAACACTGCAGACGCGCTTTTGGAGCCGGCATTGGCTGCAACAACCTGCACACAACATATCCATTGAGCAAGTTCAAGTGAAACCTGTCTGTATTGCAGCTTATCGGTTGCACACCAACAATATAACAACACCGCTGACTTGAACCTTCAAACCTTAGCTCCGAAGTCTGCAGCAGCGTAGTTGAAGCGCGAGCCGTCGTCCAAGTGCGCCAACTTGGCGCGTCGCATTTGCCCCAGTACAGAGTCAACTTCCTTCAACTGAACAATCTCGTTCATGCGCCGGTACTCCCCAAACGGCAGAATCCTTTGCTTGTACTGCTTTTCAGCTGGTGCCGGGGTTGGCGGCTCATGCTGCGTGCTGCTACTCGTGTCCTCTACCAGATGCTGCACGCTATCAACTGGAGACACTCCATGCCACCAGTCAGCAAGACGCCAAGACCAGTCCGGTGTGTAGGACACTGCATATTTTGAAGTATTGCAACTGAGTTGGCTAGACACGCTGCGCTCCAAAGAAGGCATGCGCACTGCTGCTTGCACCTCTTCCACTCTTGTACTTGCATCAGCTGTACTCCGTGTCTCTGAGCTTTCCTCAACAACGTTTGCTGGAAGCAGTTCCGCACTTGCGTCAGCATCATTCTGCTGCACTGCGGTTTTCAGGCTGCTGGGTTCTTCGGCCAAGCTACCATTCCTTACAGCACCATTCGTTGCGTCTTGCTGATTGTGACCTAACGCTGTTGGGCTGGTGTGCAGCTTGCTTTCCTCCGACAGCGATGCTGTGCAAAGAAATCAAACATGATTGGGCTCAGCGCACACCGTGGGGCGACAACAAGTTTGACAACCGCAAACAGAAAGTGCCTAAACCTCACAGCACAACCTGCTCAGTAGCGCGAATTGTGTGCACACAGCAAGGAACATGTAAACTTAAAAACAACATACCTTGCGTCCCATTGCTACTGTTGCCGCTGTGGCTGACAACCTGTCCATGGGTGGAGAGGCACACCAGCACAACAGTCAGGAACAAGGCGGTGCCAGCCGTGCGCCAACCCATCACACCAGCAACATGACTGGCCACAGCCCTGTTGTCCGCATTGCACAAGCAACCAGCAGCTGACCAAGCCCGCCACACGCCTCCACTTCCACTGCGCAAGCGCAACCGCCACCGCCGCTTCCACCCCAATTCACGGCGGCTTGCCACCGAGTAGTTACAGCCAGGGTTAGCTGGACACGCCCTGGTCACTGAACACGCCTCAGTTCACACTGCGACTCACAGTGCATTTGCGGCGTTGCACGCTACGAAACACGCGCGAACACGCTTGCCGCACGCTAAAGCCGTGAGCTGAAGCCCTAATCCTAGAGTGGGGCATTGTGGCTGCTCGGCAGCGGCGTTGGCGGCGATGATGCTGGCGGCTGTGACGTCCGTCGGTGCGTCTGTGTCGGCGCGGGTGGTGGCTCCCGTGGCTGCTGTGCGTGTGCCTGTTTCTGCACGCAGCAGGGGTGGCTTTGGTGCTGGTCGCCCGGCAGCTTGCCGTAGCCTGCAGTTCAGGGTGCTCGCTGCCGCCGCTGACGTTGCCAGCAAAGAAGACGCAAAGCCGGCTAAGGCTGATGCCAAGCCGAAAGCTATCCGTATGTGCTGCGTTGACTATGAATACTCTGTGCACACTGCTAGCATCGCACTTATTCACGCCATGCGGAAGGCATGTCTTGCATTTGCGCGTGGTCTTGCGTCATAATGTTGATAATGTTAATGACACCGCGCACTGTCTTTACGACATGATCCCCAGAAATTGCCTAGTTTGTGAGTTGAGCGAGCACGTTAGTATGCGCATTTGCATGACGGGTGTGACATTGTAAACCAGCAAGATGCTGCTTGAGCAATGCTGACGAAAACCCTGTGCTTGCAGGTGCGAAGGGTGACATCGTGCGAGTAGAGGAGGAAAAGTATGCCAACAGCAAAGAGGTTAGCATATTACTCAACGTTGATGGTGTTGCCCCACCGCCCTTGCTGTGTAGCGTCCAGTCAGTTGTCTGCCACTCGCAACTGGCAGAAACGTCTGCATTGTGTACGGTTGTAGCAAATGTACCTGAGGGTTCGCGTGTCATAATGTGTGAGTTGTAACTGCTGGAATTTGCCTGCACACATTTACTGAATGCGCAGTAGTACTCTCTGTGAACCCCTATCTGTCTGCAGAATTATGCCAACCAGCCGTTGAGTTATTCCGGCATCCAGTACATCTTTGAACATCGAGGAGAGGTACCGCTTGACTTGCTGTAACTGGTGCTTCAGCAATCATGTGTATCATCTGTCATCCCGTAAACGCTGCTTACGTTTTGTATGGGGAACCTGCACGAAGTTTGCATGACATGTAGTCATATGAGGTGCATGCGCAACTTGTGCTTAAGGGTTGGGCGCACAGTGCAGTCTTTTCTATTGTAGTTCGTGAAGCCTCTGCGTATCAATGTGGCCACAGATGGTGTGCCTTGGTGCAGGTGCTTGATGTGAGGCAATTTGAGGCTGGTGAATACTGTTTGGTGAGCATCTTGCACCCGATGCAGACAGTAGCATAGACAAACATAATTCCTGATTGTAACTTGATACCCATCGGAGTTGGTTGTGACTTCACGCGCGCATTGTACCTTGCAGGTTGCATGGGCGGGCATTCCTAACCCACCCGCTTGGCTTCCATCCAGCATGTTGGTCAAGGTTAGTGTACAGATCATGCAATGCGGTGCATGTGTGCAGAGCATACATCGTTGCTTCGTCATGCGTGTGCTTGGTTATGTGGAGTAACAGTGCATGCTGTCGCACAGGTAGAGAAGATGACATACGAGAGGCAATAACCGGTTTCATTTGGAGGTGACTGCTTGGGCTGGTGGACTCTACCGTACTGCAACATATAGTAATGTACGTGTGTGGTTTACAGTAGTGGCAGTCGTTAGCTGCGAGCATGCACGCGCAACATACAACATTGACTAAGTAGTCACTTGCTGCACAATATTATGTACGTGGCAGTCTGTGGCCTTACCGAGTGGCCTTACTGTGCACAAGTGAGGGCAGTCTACCACCTTACACTTGCAGATCAGAGTTGTTTTCAATTGGGCGCAGCTCGAGTAATTGGTTGGCTGTGACTCATTATCTTCTTTTCTTGAAGCGGCCATTGCACCAGGTGCCGATGCAACATCTGATGTCATACGCTACATATTGTGTTACAGTTCTGCTTGTGTATCAATCCATGAACATGCTTTTGCTGCTGCTGACTTTGACACCTATACTGTCATAAACAGAGTGCAACTTGTGCAAACGTCAAACAATTGGTCTGGCTGGTCACTGTGTCTCTGCTTGTCATTTCTTACTGTGTTGTCTGCTTGTACTCTGCGCCCCTCTGTTGTACCCTAAACATCTGCTCCAAAAGTGAGGCTTACCAATCAGTTTGCAACTAGCTACACATCAATATCGGAGGGATATGATAAGTTACAACTTCTTCATACATGCCTTGGCACCCCACTGCACATAGTGTTGGGCAATAAACCAAAATCAAGGTGCACGTCCGGCCTGCCTTGCACTGCTGCTTATTTGTTTGAACTGCTAATTCAACAGTTTCGCGCAGCCACTGTACGCAGAAACACCCTGTGCTGAAGGTTCAGTGCAGGTCATTACTTGTTGCGCTCAGTTCGCTCAATCATCTCTTCAGAAGCTGTTGTTGCACCAATCAACATGCTTTGTGCGTAGTGACCATCCAACAGAGTTGCAATATGTTCAAGACCTCTAGTGCGCATACAACGAGGCGTTGCCGTCAACACCTCAAAAGCCATACGCTTGCCTAATCTCCTCAATGTCAGCCTTGCTGCCAAGGTAGATGGGGCAGCGCTCGTGAATCTTGGTGGGCTGAACGTCCAGAATCTGCAATTGTAACAAACCAGGTGGTCATAACACAACAGTTGGGCAAATGTTGGCGAGTTTGGAATACGGGTGCATTGCAAACATACCCGCTGCTTGTTGCTGATGGCGGACCCACCAGCCTTCTCCATGAGGTACGCCATTGGGAAACACTCGTAAAGTAGCCTGTTAAAGACACACACGTGTTTGTGCTTGCACACATAAGTGCGCGCATGCATGCATGCGGGTGCGGATCTGTGCACCCTGGGCTAAGGTGGTGCATGGAAGAACACGAGAGGTTACAGTGCAGCTCACCGAAGCTTTCCGCTCGGGCTTTTCTTGTCGGCAGGGTACATGAAGACACCACCGTACAACAGCGTTCTGTGCACATCAGCGACCATGCTGTGCGACGACCACACATCTGTTAGTTTGCGGCTTGGTCGCCATGGCAGAACCAAAAGGCTTCATGGGTCAGCCTGCCAACATGTACCTGCCAACGTATCGCAACGACTTGGTTTTGCCTCCGTTTTTGGGGTGCTTGGCGTTTTGCACATACCTGAAAATATGTTGCTTGTCAGTTGGAGGCTCTGCAAGAGTTATCAACTGTCGCCACACAACATGAATGTGCAAGAAACCAACAACTCACTCTGTGGTGACATCGTCCCAGTTTGCGGCGTTTCCCTCGTTGATGGAGTAGATGCTTCCCTTCTCAGGTATCTGGCAACAGATTGTCAGCCCAAACTGGTTTCCTTGGCAGTTACGTAACTACACCGCATTAATCATACCCGAATGTTTTTGTGCGTCAGGATGAACTCTCCCAATGACGGATCGAGTGTGAAGCCGTTGACGCCCTCCCCAGTACTGAGAACCAGCTGCAAACACATCACACAGCGTGTTAGACCTATACACAACTCTGTAAACGTGTATCTCAGTATTTGTGCACGTTCAAGGGCATCTAAAGCAGGGCCAGCTCGCGCTGGCACTGTTTCCAACAGCACGACAGCAACCACAACATCTCTCAGACGGCCATTACTGCAAAGGTATCCCACTCTGTTGTGCAAGCACTATCGTGGAAACGGTTCAAGATTTGTAACATCAGGGGGCTCGGGTGAAGGAGTGCGGCTTATGTAAGCATTCCATGGGCAATGAGTTCGTAAAAAGCGTGCAGAGCGCCCTCAGCTTATCTCGTTATATTGCTGAACACAGTGTGGCTGGCCTGACTGAGTGGCTGGGTGTTTAACATTGGCTCATGTGTCAAGTATGACCAACATTTCAACCTGCAAGACACTGCATAAATTGCTGCATTGCTGAACATATTGTGGCCTGTCTGATTGACTAATTGAGTGACTCACTGGTCGTTATTGGCTCTTGGCAAATACCAACGACATGTTTGTGGACAAGTTGATTGCCAGTGCTTGGTGGGACTGCACGTTGGGGGACAGTTGATTGAGTGGATATAGCAGCAGGACGTACCATGCAAGAGGAGCCGTACATGCAGTACCCCGCCGCCACCATCGTGTGCCCGGGCTGCAACACATCTTCAACTTTGCCTTCTGAACCATCTTGAACGGTGTATATCCCAAAAATCTGTTGCATTGCGAAGCATGAGGCTTAGACAACACTCCATCCATGCACTGACTTGCAATGTATGAAGTTAAGCTGTTACCGTGCCAATGGACACCCCACATTCGATGTTGGAAGAGCCGTCAAGCGGATCAAAAACTACACAGTACCTGCACGTACATGCTGTCAGCTACAGGATTCTCCAGCAGGACTGCATACAACAATGACATTGATATGCATGGTCACGTACTTGCCGCGCTGCTTGGCATCTGCGAAGATAGGCTCATCGTTCTCCTCACTCACCAAAACAGACTGTGAAACGTAACCTTAATAAGGACACAATCCTGATTGAGGTTGCACACATTGCAGTGAATGTGAGCTACAAGTGCTCAGGGCAATCGAGCGACAGCATCGTTGGTGAATTCACAATGTCTGCGCATTGGTTCAAGCTCCAACTGCTGCTTACACATCTGCTGCTGCTCAGAAGCGCATTCACAAACACCTCGTTCGACAGCACATCCAGCTTCTTCTGGTCCTCACCCTGCCAGCCACAGGCACAATGCCACTCTCCATCAGCACTGGTAAAGCAGGTCTTTGCTTTTCCACCCCTTTGCAGCGCACTTTCCAATACTGAGGGCTCAACCCCCAACAGACACTGCTGCAAGCAGGCTTCATAAGCTATATATGCTCACCTGCACGTTCTGTGCTCCAGCCAACCCCAGAATGTTGGCGGCCAGTCCAGCCTGCAGCAGACAACTGTTAAGCACTCACAAGCCTCACATGCACGCACGCAAGCAAGCAAGTTCAGTTCAACTGCAAACTTGCTTGCTTCAAACTCAGCATGCAGTCTCAGCCAGGCTTCAAACACACACAGGCGGCAGACAAGCAAAACGCACCTTGCGGACGGCGCTGCAGACGTACTTGCAGCCGGTGATGATGTTGGACAGCAGCAGAGTAAGGTCGCCTCGGGCCTCAGGGTGGCGGCTCTGCTCCGTCAGGACGAACCGGCTGCACGTCATGATGTCCGTGTCGGCGAAGTTGTCCATACTCGCCGACGCCATTGCTTCTATACTGCCGCCTCACCCCGCGTACCACTATCACCACACCCAGCCACTCCCTCACAGCAACCACAAGCACGCCCACACCACCGACACCGACGGCGACGCCACCCGCAGCAATGCACGACAGCTTCAAATTGTCAGCAACGGCTTGTACTTATCTTTTCTCACAACGCACTAACGTTGAGTACGCTAACAGTTGACAAGAACGTTGCATTCGCCACCTGTACACCACCCCATTCCTAATAACGTGACGTTAGGATGGTGTTAGTCTGACGCTGTCTTTGAGTCACAGCTCGCGTTGTGTCTTGTTGTCGGCGTTGTCGGCGTTGTCGGCGGCACTGCCGGTAAGGCTGCATGTGTCTGGGGAGGTGACTTGCTGGTGGTTACAATCTATTGTTACTAGCAAGCATGAAGGTTATCATCACAGGCGCAGCCGGGTTCCTGGGTAGCCGGCTGGCAGGGGAGGTGGCCAAGATTGGCAGCTTGATAGGGCGCAGCGGCAGCCTCGAGAAGGTGACTGCCTTCTTCTCGTAGCCGACATGCAATGTAGCGTTTGTGCATTGGCCTGGAGATTGCACATTGGTTGTTGGGGGTGTCATCTCCAACCACGCATGTATGCAGGTGCATGAGCTGGTGTTGGTGGACGCAGTGCCCGTTGCCAATCCTCCCAATGGCGCTAAAGTGATCGTAGGTACAGCGTGCTTGCCTGTCTTCGAGTACGACTCTTGTGGTCAAGCATGACACTACTTGCTTCATGCTACTGATGTAAGCAGTTGATGTACATGGACAGTCTGTCGCAGCTGTGCTGTTTCTGCTGGGTGTATGATTGTCTTACATTACAACTCGCCAACCTGTCACATACATGCCATCTCGTCGGTTCTGCCCAGCTTGCATCACAGACTTGTGCAAAGCATGTATGTTTGTGACGGTTGTTTGAGTCATGTGCACGCCAGCAACTTGTGCAGCACAGCAGCCTCATGGCACAGTTACAATGCAGCACACTACCACATGCGGTGACGTGATCATATGGTCCAATTGTACAGTTCTATGCAAGTCTGTTGCTGTGCGAATGCAGCGAGTATGCACGCAGCTGTTGTAACACATCATGTTTCACCATCTGTTGTTCCTCACATGAGTCTTTGCTCCGCACAGGTGACATTATGGAAGTCCTTACTGATTTGATTGATAATACGGTATGTGGACACCTTCACCGTGCGCTTGTTAGCACCGCACACTCAATGGCTGAGTGCGTTGATCTATCTGTCAGGTCGACAGCATGTTCCATCTCGCAGCAGTGGTGTCATCCGGTGCTGAGGCGGATTACTCTCTCGGCATGCGTGTCAATGTGATCAGTTTGATCGCAGTGTTGGAACGCTTGGAGACTCTGCGCTTGAGTTCCTCGACACAAGATGGCGAGTACGTGCCCCCAAAACTGGTCTTTGCTTCATCTGTGGCTGTCTTTGGAATCTTCCAAACTCCAGTGACAGATGATACCCCGGCATTGCCACTGGTAATGATGACCTAGTTTTGCATGTGTTGCTGCTTATGGCCAATGAGTGTATGCTGATGGAGTTGCAGTATCATTTGAGTGCCATTGCGCATGCAGCCGGCCTCATGACTGTAGGCTACATGCGTACATGGCAGTCGTCGTACGGCACCGAGAAAGCCATTGGGGAGCTACTCATCAATGATGCTACTAGACGAGGTGCTGTGGACGGAAGGTGAGGACAAGTTTCAATATCACTTCACATGTCTGGTGTTAGCATGCAATGTGCGCATATTGTATTTGTTCCAGAGTGTATCTGTTGACTTACATGACATCAACTTGTATATGCATATGGCATTGGCAACCAATGCCGTGTAACACATTATGTGTTTGTGCAGGTGTCTAAGATTGCCAACAATAGTTGTGAGGCCAGGAAAGCCCAACATGGCAGCATCCTCATTCGCGTCTTCGATCATCAGGGAGCCGCTGTCGGGTTTGCCTGCCAACTGTCCAGTGCCACTGAACACAAGGCTGTGGCTGCTTTCCCCACGTGCGGCAATATCCGCATTGCTCCACGGACATGACTTGTCTGCAGCAGAGCTAGGGCCAATATTGCAATCCACCCGCACGATCAGTCTACCCGGCATTAGCATTGATGTCGAAGAGATGATAGCTGCGTTGGAACAAGCTGGCGGCAATGCGTCGTTGATAACTCACCGACCAGATGCAGCTGCGAGCAAGATTGTTACAAGTTGGCCGGGGAGTATTGACACGCAAAGAGCCTGCAGTCTCGGCTTCAAGGCGGATGCCAGTTTTGACGCACTTATCCAAGCGTTTGTAGATGATTATATGCCAAAGCAGCAGTAATTGCTGCTTGCTGTTGTACAATGTGAGTTGATGCCTACAGCGCCTGCGAAGGCGTAGGCATGTTAGGTAAAAAATACCAACACTCACATCAGTTGCCCACTGCGGATATTAGTACATATGGACTGGGGCAGTTTCCTAGTGGTTGACACCACAGGGCGAGGCAACCTACAACCTCATATATACCAGTGCTTGCAGGTTGCACACACGCAGAGTTGTGCAGTTCGCCAGCATGCGTTTGTATTACTTCTGCAACAAGCAGTAGGTAGCCTACCAGTATACCCGCAAGATTGGCACTCTGTCTTCATGTCAGCACATACTTTGACCAAATCTATGGTATGGATCGTGTGCGTGTGCTGCTGTTGTCACTGGGGGCCACACTGTTTTACCTGATGTACCTGGCTTGGTGGCCTGCTCATTGGCATCTGTGCATGCTAAGGACTGGGCCCCACATGAACAACAGTGCCAGTCACTTGCCGCTTATGTGTGAGGCATGTTAGCTGACTACATCAATTCAAAGTCTGGGCCAGACGCACACAAGGCGGTAGTTGAGGTAGATAGGCAGTGATCTTGTTGTAATATAGCCCGGTGGTGATGTTGCTTGCGGATTGTGCAAGGCTGATGTTGCGACATGTATCACGACATTCCATGCTTGAGACACATGAACACCATATTACAGTCATGTAAGATGCTGCTACAATGCTGCGCGGGAGCGCCAACTGCAGCAGTTCAATCCTTGCCAACATCAACAACACCAACCCCAGCCGATCCCAGCAGAGTGCGACTACAGGCGCCTTGCGAGAGATGCTGACACCAGCAGTTTTGCCAAACCCACATGCCAGAGCGCATGTCTCAAAGTCAAGCGCCGACCTCATGCGTGCTGCGAGTGAAGCATAACTTGAGTGGTGTGCCACGTAAAGGAGGAGAACCCAAGCTTCTCCCAGCAAGCCAGCTTGCAAAGCACAATCTACCCCAGCAGCTGGGTGACTGGAGAGAAGGGTCAGAGAAGGGTCAACCCAACTGGACATCTGTTCAGCCCCCACAGGCACAAGCACATGCCAAACATCTCTTAGCGGACACTCCGAGGAAACCCCACTTCTACTTTGCCCAGTACATGGGCTTCCGCCGCGGCTTGGGAACCTTGCGCTTGACGAAATCATACTCAACTGCGCTCAGTTCCCGTTCGTTCCCATCATTCAACCTGACAGTGTGGGGTAGAGGTGTCCCTTTGTTGTCAATGGGCTCGGTTATCTCCTTCACAACAAAGTTCCACCCCTGCTTTGGCTGCCTCCGCCCGTACTTGTCCTTGTACAGCCCAGCAGTCTGCACGTATATGCTTATGAATGCGCATGTGTAACCGTGTACACAACTTGCAGTGCTTTGTACACCTTAGCGTGTGCGATGTGCGTTGAACAATACCTCTTGTTTGGTCTTGTTGACTCTTTCAGTAAACTCCTTGGCCAGAAGTCGCGCTTCGCGCTGTTCCTTCTCAAAATGCTCCCTTTCCATGCGCGCCTTGTCCTCCTCAACCCTTCTAAAGTCCTTCTCACTCCGCGCATTGAACACGGGTGACGAAGGTTCCAACCGCACATGATGCTGCAACACAAGTCAACAACGAGTAAACATGCAGATGTGCTTCAGCAGCTCTTCCCAAACGCTACCACAGTGGCTTGATTATAACATGGTGTGTACCTGCTCTGAAGCCTCCTCGCCCGTTGTGCAAGTGCCATACATACTCTCATGAAGCTTCACCAGCGTGTCATCAAGGGAGTGTCCCAGCTGCTTCTCCTCCTCCTTTTCCAACTGCTTGAGCCACAGGATTGCTGCAGCGCGTTCGGGCCTCACCTTAAACTGCTTCGCCAGCAGGTCTGCTGTCCACGCCTGCGCACCACCAGACATTGCACGTGCGTGAGAGGCTACACTAAGAGGCAAGCCAAGCACTCCCATGTCGTCATCATCTCAGCCAACATGATGTCAACCATGCTGAATACATAGAGCATCAGCGCAGTAGCTGTCCTACAACATGCATGCATATGCACGCACACATGGCATTTATAGCCCAATTATGTTTGCATCATGATGTCTCAAAGCTATCAGTGAATCTAGTACAAACGCTTGCTCTGCTCTCCTCTTACGGAACCACTATTGTACGATTATTGAGTCACCAGTAAAACGTTTCCATCACCAAGCACACATGTACCTCAGGGTTTTGCTGGTGGAGCTTGTACATGGTTTCCTTGACGTGGTCCGCGAGGACCGGCCCGGATCGCTGGACCCTTTCGTCTCCCATAAGGTTAAGATCCACCTCCTCGGGCTCAATCTGCGCAAAAACAGCACACGGTGAATCACAATCTTTGACCGGACATCTATCACTTCAATGACTCATCCTAACAGCCGACAAAGCAGGTGATGGGCAATAAGTACAGTGCAAGCTTGCTTCTGTTGGGAAAGGCAAGTGAGCCACTGTAGCGAACGCAGCATGTGACTACTCATCAACGTCATAACGACAACTAGCTCATGCACAGTCAACAGCGTGTATGTGATGCCGATAGACCAGTCAATTCAAAGAGTTGCACTGCGCAGATGGAACCATCAAGTGCACAGATTGTGCTTCAAAATAAATGTTCCAACAGAGACGACAATTGCCGTACAACAAACAACAATTCAATGTGAGTGCCTCGGCGAGCTGTGGCTGCGGGAATGCATGTTATACCCTGCGGAGATCACGGTCGGACAGGCGAGCGCTGGGGGCGTCGTCTATGGCGTCCATGAAGGAAAGGTCGTTGCTCTCAGGGACATCGCGAGCGACGTCGCCGGCCTGGTCGGCGGCGGCGGCAGGCTGCTGCGCCGAGTCCTCCCCATCAGCTGCGGCGGGGGAGAAGCGCCTGACGGCATGTGAAGCAGCAGCATTCACGCGTGGAACACTCCATGCAGCCCCACAGGACACTGCGACACGACAATGCCGCAACACCGCCGCCGCCGCCGCCGCCGCCGCCATGTGAGCACACTAACACACCCGCCAGCAGCAGCCTGCTCAAGCAGGTCGTCATTGTGGGCGCCGCTTGTCGACGCAAACCCGCAAGAGACGACCTACGCTTTGTCTCCCGCCTTGTTTGCCGCTGTCAAGCGGGCTTGAAAGTGTCGGTGCATGACTGAATTCGGGCTGATTTAGGGCTTCTGCTGTGAGGCTGGCGGTGGTGGTGGCGGTGTTGTCCGTGGCGTCCGCGGGGAGGGAGGGGAAGGGGACAGGGGGCGGAGGCCCAATGGTGTTGAATGCTCTGCGGCAAGCGTTCACCACCGTCAGGGAGCACGGCGTGCGCAAGGCGGTCCAGCAGGCTGTCGCCAATGGCTTCTTGTAAGCTGCTCTGTCAGCTCTATCGCTTTCATTTGCAAATGCGAGTTTATTGCCAGTCCCATGATATCAGACTATAACGCTGTTGTTGTTCTCGTGTTGAAGTTGCAGCTTTGTATTATGTCATTGACAGCATGTTGTTGGGGTTGATCGTCACTTTTGTTGTACTGTGCTAACATTCATGGCGTGTGTTTGCGCAGGACGCAGCTGGCAGACGGCAATTTGCTGTAAGTGCTCTTGTACGTACAATGTGCGTCTATTTGATGTTGATGTTATGCTGTGTTTGTCAATTCAACGCAATGAACATGTATAAAAATCTAGGTTGTACGTATGCGTACAGCAGACAATGAGCAAGCACACCTGTTTGTCTGCATCGAGAGTGTAAGTTGCACCTGCATTTGCTGTTCTTACGATATCAGCATGTCTACATGATCAGTTCATGCCAAGTGCGTACACAGTCAGATACGGCTCCGTCATGGTGAAGGCAAGCAGGTTGGAGAGGACGGTTTTGGAAACAAGTACTATGAGAAGACCGGCTCACAATACGGTACTTACCAATATGTTATTCTCTTCCTACAGCGCGCACACCCATGTAACTGACATTTGGATGTCCTGTGGCTTGCAATGAATCACGCGGCCGCATTGCGACTGCTCTAGGTTTTTTGTACGCAACGAACCTCATGTTGGCTTGCTTAAGCGAGTGTGTTGTGCAGGCAGGCATCGGTGGGTAGTATACAACGCAGCCAAGGGGTATGATGCCAGCTCTGTTCCACCCGAGTGGCATGGGTGGCTGCACAACATCATTGATGAGCTTCCCACAAAGGTACAGACAGGCAACGCGCGTGTGTGCGCGTAATTCTGTGTGGTCAGCTTGCTTCATATGCATCCGACAATTGTGCCGTCAGTCCTGTTTTGGTCGTTGATGCTTATATGATATGGTCAGTGGTGGCATGAGAGGATACCAATATTGCATGTCATGCAGCATGACAAATTGCATGTTTGGCTGTTGTCCCGCAAGTTATTGACTAGCACTTTTTCGTTCACATGTCACTGCTTGGCCCAATGTGCAGGAATTCAAAGCAAAGAATGAACCCAAGACGTTTTCCGCAACTCCTGAGCAAGCAAATACTATAGATATCAAGCCCACATACGTACCAAAGGGCCACGCGCTCAACCCCGCCCACCGCGATTGGCGCCGAATTCAAACTTGGAAGCCAGAAGCAGAATAGACGCACTGCAGTCCTTCCGCCGTGTTGCGTTATTGGCCAGGACTGCAGTGCAGCTGTACCCATAGTTGTAACGTGCATGGACACATGTGCTAAAATTGTATTGCTATCAGTTGACTACTTGATTGTCTTACCAGTGCACAAGTGGATGCTAGTATGATGCCAAGGATTGTACTAAGAACCTGTACACCTGGCGCATGCGACTGGCTCAACATCCAACAAACATAGGAGGGTATGCAATGAAGAGCCACTTGAATCTGCATGCGGTATGGTTTTTGCTGCTGTTGGGCAACTCTCCCATCAGCAACGTGTGAATGCACACAGGGCATGTGTACAACTGCGTCTGTCCAAGTTTCTTGGTTGGCAAGGCAACGAACATACTTGCAGACAAAGCCATTGGACAACCAAGTAAGGCACGGAGTCAATTGAGCTGAACTCAACAGTAAGCGGCACTTTGTCATCATGTCCACGCCTTCAGCCAGTCGTCTTATGCATTAGCTCCAGCAGCGACTTGCACCAGGAATCTTGGGCACACGGGCACCAACTCCTTGAGCACAACTCAGCAAAGCAACAATCAGGAACCCCAGCATTTGGAGAGCCCAGCGCGAAGCACCGGAGATGTTGTTTATATCAACAACATAGCTCAAGCTGGTAAGCAGCTGTCTTGAGCCTGTAGTTGCAACTACTTGATTGCGTTGGCATCGCGCCTGTCTCACAAGCTAGCGATACCAATTAGGTCTGTCTAGCTGTAATTGCGAGCAATAGCTAATGTTCTACCTATGTGGCAAGCTGCCCCTTGCCCCCTAATATACAATACAAAAAAAAAGGCTTAACAAACAACACACCACCATTGGTCATGGTGGCCTTCTATGCACAGGAAGGAAAGTGGTTGGGGAAGTTCAGGCCACAGCAGACTTGCAAATTGGGCACACATTTTTCAGTGAGAGCCACTGACCGATGCAGCCATAGTGGTACTCATGGCTGCAGGGCAAGGAGCACACTTCATCACAGTCCTTGTAGTCCTCCTGTAGACATAACCAGTGGTGAAAAACACTGGTAAAACTCAAAGGCCTTTGCCAATGACTATTCTACAGGAAAGGCAAGGCCGCCTACGACATGAATGCGGCTTGCAGAACAAACTAACCGTCAGCACTATGCATCATTGTAACAATGTAACTGCCATAGCTGTCTCTGTAAATACCTGGCAAACAGCGCAGCGGCCCGCGGCATTAGTTGCAGACCGGTAGTGTTCAACGGGCAATCTCTGCAAAACTGCTTCTGTGACGCCTGTAGGTACATTTCCGATCCGCTCTTCCAACTCCATGAGTTCCTGTTTGCATGGCTTCAAAATCAATACAACATCAAAAACAACACCCTTGCAACTCGTGTCTGCCGCGTACCTCATAAGACATATGGTCAACATCTGGAGCAGCATCCGCAAGATGACTAACACGATGCGCACTCGCGTGCTGCACGATGGCTTCCTCAAGTCTCAGAAGCTCTTCAAACGTGAGACCATCTGCTGTTTCGACCTCCTCAATAGCATCAAGCATCTGCTGTAACAGTGTGCACCGTGTTACAAGCTGCGCGCCAAAATTACCCAATATCAAGAATAAGACCTCATGAAACAAGACTCACCTGCATCAACGCGCGGGTGTCGGGTGCAAGCAACGGGGGTGGAGGGTGCCAGAGGGGATCGTGTGCTCCTGCTGCTAAGAGGGATAAAGGCAGCGGCAAGGTGCCTAGCACTGACACTGCTGATGCTGCGGCGCGCCCAACATATGACGACCCACCTGAACACATGTGATCAGTTGAAAGTGACTTGCGAGGGAATGGTACTGGATAAATACATTCAGCACAAGGTGTTCACTATTACACCAGCACATTGCTTATTGCAAACACTGGAGGCAAGAACACGCCAAGGCTGTCATTACACGCAATGCTAAAAGGTGCTGCTTGCAAACCACTCACCAGCCATTGCAGTGGCAGCGGCATATGGCCATGACAACGCCGCTGTGTAGGAAGATGATAGCGCTGACGTGGGTGCAAAGTATGTCTGAAGCGGGTCACACGGATACTGAAGGCCAGATGGATATTGCCAGCTTGCGCTCACTTCACGCAGAGCTTGCAATGTTCCTCGGCTCAGGTCCGTGCCTACAACGCAAGAAAAGTTGGACTATGCAGCTGCTACTGCAGCTGTCACGAGACGCACACAGTGGTGGACAGCTGAGACATGAGTTCACAATCACCAAGTATCAATGACAGCTAGCTACACACCAACGACATACCGTGTCGAGGTTGGCGCCGAGGAGGGATGGAGAGCTCAGCAACGCGTGTAATCACTCTGGACGACGACAGTCTCGCAGCGAGTGTGGCCTGCTGCTGAATTTCAGCCATGGTGGCGAACAGGCTGGAGTCAGCAGCGTGATGGTAGGAGGTGTAATGGTCCTCATTGAAGGGCATCACAGGGTTTCTCCAGCTGGACGGACGGTGGTCAGAGTTGGAAGCATGGTCGGGAGTGGCAATGTCAGCTATGACATGGTCAACATCATCGGCAAGAACGCTGCCGTAAGGCGCTAGGCGTAGCCTTGACCTTGTCCGCCGCCTCAAGGCGTCCCTCACCGCTGAGCCTTCGGCCACAGCTGCGCCGGTGTCGCTGGGGTTGTGGCTGAGCCTGCGCCTGACCCTGTGGTTGGCGCTGACGGTGTCTATGCTCGCGACCGCCGCCGCCGTGGTGGTGGCATGACTGATGTGGTCTCTCGGCCTGGTCCGCCGGCTCAGCACCAGCACAGCCGTCGCTCCGCTGCCACTGGCGCTGGCGCTCACAGACGCGGAAGACAATGACGACGTGGACGGGCCCGCATTGTCAGCGCAGTCAATGCGGATAGCCACGTCGGATTTGACCTCACCCCGGCCACCAGACTCGCTGTCGACACCTCCGCCGACGTCCAGGCCAACCTCGCCCGCCTCCGCAAGAAGCCCCCTCCTAGCCAGCCTCCGCGGTTGACGCACGGCCATGGCCCCTCACCGTCGTCGCCAGCACTACCTACCTGCACACCTGCGCAGGTTCCCACCCCCAGCCATCACCGCCAGGGACCTCCTCGCCGTCACCGCCACCCCCGTCGCCGTCGTCGTCGCTTGGGCGTCAGCACTAGCACTGGCACGATGCTAAACCACGGTTAAGTAACCTCCCCGCTGACTACCGATAAAGTTGCGCCTGCCATGGCGAAGGTCGTCGCGTTAGTTTTACCAGACCGCGGTTACTTGACGCGGTACCTTTACCACGTGGCACTTGTCACGGTTGCGGCTGGAGGCAGAGCTCGCTGTGGCGGCGGCGGGGACGGCGGTCGAGGAGGTTGAGGCGGAGGCGTGTCGTGGGACGCGGTGCAACAGACGGTTTGACGCTGACGCTTGGGCTTGTTGGAGCTTGGACTTTGGCGGATCTGATTAGGGTGGGTGGTGTGCAAGCCAGGCTAGGGTTCAAGGTGCTTGCTTGCTTGCTTGAGGGGTCAGGGGTTGGGAAGCATGTCGTTTGCATCCAATCCTTTGTCGCTGTGCGTGCCCGATGACGAGCTGCACGCGTGGATCTATGATGCTGGTCCAGCTGATGAGCATGACGGGCATAAGCGCCGCCGACGGCGTCAGCAGCAGCAACAGCATCAGCCTGACGTTTCTACGCCCGAAGCGCAGGCTGCTGTCCAGGCATGTGCTCATGCTTTCCCAGGCTCTATCTGCTCGATAACCACGCTGCATGTGAATAGTTACCAATGTCTCACCCATTTGTACCTCGTGTCGTGTGAATTTGCATGCATGCAATGTGAGGCAGCTCAGTTGCGTGTGCATTGAGATGAGAAAGGCCAGCAAGCTTCTATGCTTAATTGTGAGATCGAACTGGCACTCAATATGCCTCTTTTACTTTGGCTGTTTGCATTTCAAGATTGTTGCAATCGCTATTTTGGGGCAGTTTGCTGCATCCAAGTAGCCTTGTCGAAAGTTTGCAGCAAACTTCTGCCATGGGTGCTACCGTTTATGTTGATACATACGTAAAGTACAAATATCACCGGATTGCATTCTCTGTACACACAACTGTACGTGAAATCTCTTGTTCATAGGAACTGTTAAAGCCCGCTGCGCCCTGGCAAGAGTTCTTTGGTGGCGTGCGCTACTCTTACTGCTTGCCTCGAAGTTATATGGAGGCCAAGCTGCGCTTGCAGTTCAACTCGCACTTGTACATTGGAAACTACATTATCATCGTGCTGCTCATCTTCATTGGCGTGCTGTAAGTGACAATGCTTCTTGCTTCCCCAGCAATACAGCGTGTACCATTGTTGACTGGTATCGTTAATGTGCTCACACAATGTGCTGCAATGCACCCGCATGTACAGAATAGAACGACCGGTGGCGTTGATGGGCTTGGCTTGCGGCGCGTTGGCTTGGCGGCTATTAGCATCAAGCCCGGCAAGGCGGGATGGGCGAATGTACAGGTTTCAACACACTGTCGTCACTTTATGTAAGTGCCAAGTGGATGTAAGTTGGAAACTATGCTTGCCTTTGTGTCCCAATGCATCCCTACTGGCGTAGTATGCCTGAAGGGTATCATGATGTTTGGTTATATGCCTCAATGACGCCCATTCTTTGCAGTCTCTTGGGTGGTGGCCATACTGGCCAACGTGTCCACAGCGCTGCTATTGGGACTGCTTATCTGCTGTTTGAGTAAGAGAGAACACCCACCTTTCCGCATATGGCAGTTGGTCTTGCCATTTTTGCTGCCATGTGTCATGCTATTTCGTTCAGCGGAAGTGTCACCAAGTGTGCTGTTGTACATACCACTGTGTCCTCACTCTGTCTTCATGGCTCAGTGGTGCTTGGACACGCCTTCTTCAGAAAATTGACTCCGCCGCCTTTGCCACAGAAGCGCAAGTAAGCACGCTGTTAGGGTAGGGTAGTTGTAGGCTGTTTTCGATTAGAAGAGAGGGTGCAATGGCGGTTTTGGCAAGTGTGACGCAGATCCGGCTGGCTTGTGGGCTATCTGTTGGAACAATTTGAGAGTTTGGGTGCCAAAGAAGTTCGAGTGTACAGAGTTCAAGTTGTTCATCGGTTTGGGAGGTTGGGTTCTTACTCTAGTGATAAGTAAGCTGTTGCAAATGCTGTACTTGCTGACATAGTGGCAGCCGCGTTGGCTGGTAATTGTTCTCGTGATTGTGAAGCCGTTCATAGATTATGACAAGATAAGCGGCTTGCTCAAGGGTAGTCTGTCCGCATTTCAGCAATGTGAGCAACACATAGCAAACATAAGAATTGCCAAAGCAAACTCCACCGTAGGGGCCAATGCAGTGCAAGCCAGCAAGCACACAGCAAACTGAATTGAGTGCGGGCCAACACAGAGTTGTACCACACAGCACACACATAACCTGAGACCTCAGGCAGCAACGTGGCAGGTAGCAGGCAGGCAGGCAGCAACGTTTGCAAGTCAACCTGAGAGCGCAGTAGGACATATGCCTGTGACGGCAGTCCTGCTTAATAGTAGGATGTGAACTCTTGTGTTATGTAATGTGTGCTTAGTTGGTGTAGTTGTTATTGTTGGCATATGGCGGCATCTTTTCAACAAGTCTACACAGGTTGCAGTGACAACATGGGGCGTGCTATCCAAAGTAAGGCACTTACACCAATCCCTATCAACACTGGCATAATCCATCAGCAACAAGGCTTACAGTGCATTGGGCAGATTGCCGTGTATCATATGCAAACTAGAGTAAACCTTGTGTTTGCAATGCACTATGCACAAGCGTGCCTTGCACCCGCATGCTTCCATCAGTCTCATGTACTCGGCTTTATCGCCAGAGCTGTTTGCACACTGCCGGGCAACTGGGGCATTGGGAAGATGCACCATCAGCGGAAAAACCCATTAGTACATATAATCATACGCTGTACAGCTGTTGACTGACCAGATTAGTAAGGGTAGTTTTGTGCAAGAAGCGCCCGAATCCGCTCCTGCAGGCCGCTGCTGCTTTCTTCCCTAGAAGCAGCTCCACCTCTATCTCCGGCTTCTTCTTTCCGGCTCCTCTCCACATCCCTCTTCAGCAGCGCCTTCTTCATCCTCTGGAGCCTGAACACCTCCCACCTGACCTCCTCCTCATCACCATTCCCGTCATTGCCCGTCGCCACCCCCTCCGCCTTCCTGTCCAGCGCATTGCCCACCTCCGCCCTCGCCAGCCGGCACCGAGCCTCAAACTCACCAAATTCTTCACACATGTGCTCACGTGTGCGGGCTTCATTGTGGTTATCATCATCGGCCTCGACCTCGGCCTTGGTCTCGGCCTCGGATGCATGTGCTTGTATGTTTTCTGCAATGGCGAGGAGGGACCTGTACACCACGCCGTGGACGATGTGGGTGTTGTTGCTGGTGATGGCGGCGTCGTTGACGAGCTTGTCGACTCTGTCTCTCAGGTCCGAAGCGAGGTACTCGTCTTGTATACGGTCGATCAGCGCACTGGCCGTGGCGATAGAACCGTCCCATGAAGAGGGGACATCAACACTACTATTGTTGTTGTTGGAGTCATTGTCGATAGCAGCTGTGGACTCATGAATGCTTGCCTCTTCGTGCTCGCGCATTACCGCAGAACACGCCTCCGCTACCACCTCTTCAATGCCAACATACACGCCCTTTGCGTAATACAGCGGCGGCCAATGGCTCGCATTCGCAGCAGTGAACAGAGCCTTCTTCTCGACATCGCTGTCATCGCTTATATCCACCTCATTGCCACTGGCAACACCACCGATAGACCTGTCGAGAGGCGTGTTCACGCCGGCGAAAATCTTCTCAATAGCACTTCCAATGTGATGCATCTTCTCCCTGGCAGAAAGGTCCTCCTCAAGTCTTCTCCTGTGCAGCTTGAATGTGTCCTCGTCGACACACGTGCCGTGCATGCGCACAACTGGCTGCAGTAGTGCCGGGAGGATTGGCCGCGTGGTGAGCACGTATTGAGCGAAAAACACGCCCGGCATGTTGGTCTTGAACGTCACCGTGAACTGCTTTATGTCGCCCGGGAGCAGCACTCCGCTTTGCTCGGGGAAGAAGAAGTGCGGCTTGTGAGTTGAGGATGTTGACAATGTGGGTATGTGGTCGGTTGTTGTGTCGTTGTCGCACACCCAATCGTAATACAGCGCTGTGGACCCGCAGTTCATCAACTGGAAGGTGCGGCGTGATGTTGCACCCGGCACACATGTGAAGCTAAGAAAGGAGCTTGTCAACCTAACGGCCGGGCCGGGAACACTATTAGGGTCTTGAGCTGGTTGTGATGAAGAAGAGGATGAGAAGGCATCTGTTGCGAGGGTTGTGTCAATGTCAACATGTATGTCCTCTTCCTCATCATCATCGGGAAGGGTGTGACCCTCAGCAAGGGCGGCTGCAACAGCCTTCACCTCGTCGAGTGTGATGGGCTCGTTGGCAATAGCGTGTAATGCGGCCTCCACGCTTCTGCCCTCCACGAGGGCGGGGGCCTCCTCCACGCTGTTGTTGGTGTTGATGTTGATGTTGTTGTAGTTGCTGTCGGGGTTGATGGCGTTCATCGCGCCAGCATATTGCCTCCTCCTCTTTAGCAGAAAGGGAGACTTGTCCCAACCGCGAGCCAAACTCCTCCTCACCACACCCATGTGATTGTGGGTATGCTTATCGATATCGATATTGTTGTTGTTGTTGTCCGAGTCGTCCTCGTCCTCGGCGTTGTTGTTGTCTTGGGCATCGGCAGAGTGAGAGAGTAAACCCTCCTTGCCAACGTTGTGTCGGTACACGCGCTCAACAGGGTCGGCCTTGTGCTCATAGACTGGACAATACAGTCCCGAGAAGGCATTGCCAACGGGCACATAGCGTGTCCAGTTGTCCCGCAGACTCATGCGCCACACGGCGTATCCCTCATACTTGCGTTGGACCGGTATGGCCCTGAGTAACAGCTCCGTGTCTTCCACCCTCCTCCTCCCCCTCTCTATCCTCGCCGCCCCCATCGCCAACTCGTCCCGCGCCTTCCCCGTACGCCGGGACAACATGGTCTCCACCCTCTCCCACTCAGCGCTCGCAGCCTCCCAACGGTGGAGAGCTCTGTCCTGCCTTCCCTCTTCGCGCGAGGCGTGCCAGCTGGCGCCACCCGCCAGGTGGGAGAAGTTATCATGTGGGTGTGTGGTGATGTTGTGTTCGCCGCCGGAAAGTGTGTTGCCCAACACGCGCGTGGCACGCAGGCGAGAGAGTTGGCTCGCGGCTTCTGCGCGACGTGTGGCGCATTTGCGGTACGCTAAGAGAAGAGAGGGGGAGGAGGCGATGGCAGCGGCGATGTCGGGAGGGATGTTGTCGGCGTCCAGATCCGCAGGCATGGCGTCCGTGGCATCGCCGCTGGCTGCAGTGCCAGCTGTTGCGGCGCTGTCCTCTTGCTGTGGTGCATCGCCACCCTGTGTCAGGAGTGTTAAGAGTTAGGTGTACTTGTACGCACACACAAGCCCGCATGCATATACGCACACACTGCATATGCGTGCATGGGTTTTCATATGTGTGCGTGCGAGTATGTGTGTGTGTGTGTCACATCGCGCATAGGCTTGCAACGCTGGTAATTACTCGCCCTGTGTGTGTGCGAATGTGCGTTTGGATGTGCGTGAGCGCGGTACTGTGTGAGTAGGTGGGTCGGTGCATGCGCACGTGCATGTGCGTGTGCATGTAATAAACCGTGCACACACAACTTGATACATTCACATACACGCACACGCACACGCACACGCACACGCACACGCACACAGGGCGTGTATTCACCTCACTATTGCGTGCGCTGCTGCTTCCGCCTCCCCACAGACGCAAGCCTTCCTCATACTCTTCTTTGCTCCCAAAAATAGCGGAGGATGATGCTTGGTTGTCGTCATTGTTGTTGTTTGCGGCAGAGGAGGAAGCGGCTGCTGTCGACGGTTCTGGGGACGGGGACACTGCCCGCCTCAGCGTTCCCAGCAATGTGCCATCCCTGCAAATCCAGGAGTCAAGTGGTTATGATTATGTATGTCAATTTTCATACGGGAAGTTAAAAGCGTGTTCATACCCAAATGACGAGTTCACTCCGTCATTGTCATTCTGTGCACTGGTGCGTTTGCGTCTGACTGTGTACAGGTGGCGGGTTGTTCTGCCAAGTCCGCCCCCGCCCCCGCCCCCGCCACCTATGTTGCCAGATCTATCTCCCCCTCCTCCTATTACTCTTGACGCTGCCGCCACCGCTGCCGCCATGCTCCCCACCGCCACCCCCGCCGCCGCCGCTGCGGCACAGCGCCACGTGGCAGCCGCAACTAGGGTTGCAAGTAGCTGGTCACGTGACGAGCCAAGTTGGCCTCGACGAACGACGAACTCTAACGGAAGGCTAATGAGCGGAACAAATGTAAACTGTTACATTTTGTGCCACCATTTGACTTGTATAATTGCTGGTCATTATCAGAAGGCATTGTCAATCACTTGAACAGGTATGGTCCTCTCTCAAAGAAACACATATTTGAAGCACTTCAAGTTATATAATTTTAGTTATCAGTAATATTCACCGATTACCGGTCGTTGTGAAACGTATGCTATTATTTTGTTGAATGATAACATATACTCCACCTTAGCAGCGCGAGAGTGTGATATGAAAACACTGTAATATGCAAATGGTTGACAACATTTTTCATTGCAACCGCATAAACGTAGTACATGATTTCTTTTATTGCTTGAAGTTTACATTTATAGTACAATTATGCATGCCATGCATAATGTTATTAAATAGAGTCTTTAACCGTACAGATTCCTTTATATCTGACGCATGTTATAAGTATGTACGTATCTATAGCGTGAGATATCATAGACAACAAGTTATACATACATAGCTTGTGTTTATCAAAGCATGCTTTGGTATATAGACACTATACACACTCAAATGATCATTGTCACGTTATGTCGCGGCGCAAACGGCGAGATAATAAAGCTTAATGCACCATCCAAGTAGATTCAAAACGTTTCAAACCAACCGAAGGTTTATTTAAAATGTCGACCATTATTCAATATCTTCTATCATGCGCAATGGTCATGATCAATGCTTGTCGCATCGTTAAATTCTTGCATCAATAATTATATGGGATTCTGGCATGGCATTTGAGTTAGTAACTGCTATAATATTTGCAATTAAAACACTTGCAATAAATGCACGCATATGCAGTTACTGCACATTCACTTTTATGTTCATAAGCACAACATGCTGTGCATATGATCGACAGATGCATCATGTTAAATATAAGTTTTGATTATTCATACACTCTTAGCTGTGTATGAGAACACTTGCTCTTTTTTATTAATAATATCATAAAAATGCAAATTGAAATCATAAACCTTTTTGTTAAGCTGCACTACGGATGAATAAAAGCACGTCTTAATTAACATATAAAAAGTTTGTATAGGTTAATGTATGCATATATATGCGAGAACTGTGAGTTATAGTTACCTCTTTATAACATTAGATATATTTGATTTTTGTATTGTTCTTTTACATGTATCTTGTACATATGCAATCAAAAATCATAAGCTTGCACCTACAGCAAACATGCATTATTATGACCTTTCTCTCTCTCTCTCTCTCTCTCTCACTCTCACTCTCACTCTCTCTCTCGCTGTTGAAAAGAACGATCTCTATGCATGGCGCATATAGCGAACAAACCTTTTGCAGTCACGCAGTATCATGCATGCTTACGCTGTCTTGATGCGTGACTCTGCATGATATGTGACGCCACGTGACTGGACGTCACACCCATGTTCAATACACGATTTCATGAACATATCGTGTAGCAAAATACACGCCATACACCTTTCAATGCTTTGTGCTGGATGATGCATGTGATCGTGTTGATAAATACATGCCTTTCAATATGCATGTACAATTTATCAAATCAAACGATTCGTTTGTAGATTTGGTTGTTATCAACGGTTCGTTATTACTCGTGAATGTCGCTTGTTTTGCAAGAACTAAATAAGGTTATATGAACCCTTAAAAGTAATATTGTTCATGTTCTTGTTTTTTGTTCGTTCGGTCATGCCCAAACCTAGGTTCGGCCCCAGCCCTACTCATGACAGGAACTTGAAGTCTTCAGGAAGGTGAAAGAGATTGATATTGTGGCACACACATGCTTGTACCCAGGTAGATGCCCTTGCGTATAGCGCGGCCACGCGACGTACCCGCTGACCGCGGTAGCGCAGTCCCCTGGCGGCAACCCAGCCCCAATCACGGCACCGAAACAAACAATTTTTGATTTGGAGCAGGGGACAAACAGCCCAGGATTAGCCATCAGGTCGGTAGTACGGTGGAGGGTGCACTTGCTGGCGGCGGGGGGGGCGGCGGCGGGGGAGTTGGACGTCGTGGGGTTTAGGGCATTGAGGGCTCCTTGCAGCTGGTTGAGTGAGGGACAGCTGCAGTGAGCTGGGGGGAAGTGGCCCAAGTAGGTTCTGGTCGGGCGCCTGCCTACCTTGGTGACAGCTGTTAGCCTGCTTGCTAGACCAATTTTCACGCTGACAGGCAGCTCTACTAGGAGCTGTGACGCAGCGTTGCTGCACAGGCCGGCTGCGCTTGTGGAATCTACACATTACACCGCAGGCATTGGCCAGCAGCGGCAGGTAGCACAACGCCAGGTTGCTCAGCAGCGAGGCGGCGCATGGCGCTGTCGCTGTCAGCAACAACAGCTGTAGAGAGCTCAGAAGCTCACGGTAAGCACTGAGCCTTGTTAGTTTCAACAGTACAAGAAGGGCGTATTTTCCAAGGTGTTTCACACGACTACTGTCGGGTTCTGGTTGCTAGTGCAGATTGGACTTTTGCACGACTTGAAGGGCTGTGACCGTGCTGTCTTTGCAAAGCATATGCGGGTCTGTAGTCGGGACGCTTTCAGAGTGCTGTGCTTGCCCATTGGCGGCAGTCGCGTAACTGCACATTTGCGTTGCATGTTATCGAAATTGACGTTAGTGCCATTGCTGTTGCGTTAGAAATTGACGACCACGTTCACGAATTAGTGGCGGTTGGACGGAAGTTGCATGCAGTCAGAGTAGTGAGGGGGCGCTTGGCAATGGGGCTGTCTGTGTGCTGACAATGCTGTTACGTCAGGTGCTGGTGCGAATGTCGCATGACGCACAAGGGGCCCTTCAGTACATATACGTGTGCGAAGAGGGCTCCCCAAGTGCTCGGCGCAAGCGATGTGGCCATGCAAGATATACGCGCTCGCAGCTTACTTCCATGCTGCAGCTTATGGTTGTGAAACCACGCCATGCTCAGAAGGTAAGACAGTCAGCTCACAACAGCATATGTGTGGTTTTCATTGACGATGCTGGTTTCTACCTTTGACATGCACTTCCTGCGTTGTGCAGATAAGTGACAGGATCTGGGAGAGGCTGGTGGGTGCTGCAAAGACTGCGCATTATGTTGGGTCTTCTCGCCACGCTGGCTTTGCCAGGCCAGGTGACGGTCGACTGCGGCATGTTCCTCGCACTAGCTTTGACCATTGCCTTTGTGACGTCAGCACCTCTGCTGCTACTGGTGGCATCCATGGGTGAGTGGCGCAATTCATCGTGCATTTTTTATACCCATACAAAATGCCGCATTTGTGTGCGTTGCAGGCTTACTGGTGGTAATGGTCGGCAAGGCAATGCTGCGTCTGGCATGTCTCGTGCTGGCCGCTTTTCTGGTATATCAGTTGGCTCAGATCTTTCTAGTGACCGGGATTCAAGCGATGGGCCCTTGGCAGGTTAGCCAACTGTAAACATGCCAAGTGGGCGTTGCCTCGCCACTGTGAAAATACAGCCACTGCAAGCTGTGTGAGGCCATTTTGGTTTGTTGACTAGTTATACATTGCATATGCAGCGGCTGGGGGCAATGCTCTTTCTGTCAATGGCTCTGACGAAGATCACTTGAGCACGTCAGCGCTGTGCGGCAAGGCTCTGTGGGTGTCACGCAGCCATTTTCTGGACCAAGTCGCAAAGGCCCTCGCTGAATTCAACTACACCGGAAAAGACTTGACCAACGATGTCATGCTCGCATGCAGGTATGGCTTGGAGGAACACTCCGGGCAATGCTTAATACACACCTAGGTCAAGTATGGATGTGCGCAGTTGCTGCATGCCTGCATCTGCTGTACGTATTATTGCAATAGCCTTTTTTCCGGCACCAATCTCAATCTGCATGTTGGCCTCCCAGCATCAAGGAAAGGAGGGCTTCTGTAACAGTGTTACTGTGTGGCACGAGCGGCTGTGGCAAGTCAACCCTTGCATCTCTTCTGGCCAGTCGTCTCGGAATCACCACAGTTGTATCCACGGATTCAGTGCGTCACATGCTGAGAAGCTTTACACCCAAGTCGGAGAACCCTCTGCTATGGGCATCTACATACCATGCGGGAGAAGTCTGGCAGTCTGCGCCTGGCGTTGATGGCAGCGTTGCTGCTTCGCTGACCGACAAGCAGCGTATTGTGAAAGGCTACAAAGCTCAGAGCGAGATGGTCATGGACAGCCTGGAGCGCTTGATTGGTGCATGCGAGAAGCGCCGGGAGTCTTTGGTGATTGAGGGCGTGCATCTGAGCTTGAACTTTGTCGTCAATCTCATGCGGAGACACCCCACTGTGGTTCCATTCCTGATCTACATCAGCAATGAGAGCAAGCATCGGGAGCGGTTTGCTGTACGTGCAAAGTATATGACGCTGGAACCAGCGAAGAACAAGTACATCAAGTACATACGCAATATCCGCACAATCCAGGTAAGCAAATGAATCTGTCTGCTGTATTGAACTTGGGCTGTTAGCAGCTAGCGACAAGACGTATGTAACATGCATGTTTGTATGATGTATCGCAGGACTACCTGTGTCAGCGTGCAGACAAGAAACTCATCCCAAAAATTGACAACACCAATGTGGATAGGAGTGTTGTTGCCATTCATGCCACTGTCTTCGGCTGTCTGCGCCGGCGTACTCAGGGAGAGCAGCTGCTGGACGCTACAACAAATACTACCAAACTGGTGCATGCAGAGTTTCAGCAGCAGCATTCCGCGATGATATGGTCCTCAAAGGTATTGTCGCCTGTTGTTAGTAGACATACCCAGAGACAGCATCCTGAGAGCGTTCATTCAACCAGGCCAACTTAGAGCTCATTCGAGGCACCAGATTGCGGGGCCTTGATGCCGGCAACTCAACACCATCAACAAGCAGCTCCACTCCCCGTGTACTGAGTTTCGAGTGTGAGTTCCCAGACACCGCAAGGTTCTATGACTACAGGGTAAGCTGTCTGCGACACATACAATGAGAGAAGCTTGCATGCTATTGAGTCCCAGTGCTTTCAAGTCTTGCCTAAGGCAACACATAACAGAACAAGCTCCCTGTAGTGATGGCTATCATTGCAGGACCATGACATGGTTTCAAGTGATGACGGAGGGGATGCCACCAGCACTTCAAGCAACAGTGACAGTGAAGGCAGCGAGCTTCCCGATGCCGACACTGAAGTACTAACGTTGCCAAGCTCTGTTGCATTCATTTTTCCATTTATTCATTCAGCTTGCTACTTGTTGTGAATGTGATTGCATTGTGATGCAGCAACCTGTGGTGCCCAGTTCTTGAATATAAGCTAAGGCCTCATCTGGTAGGTTGGCTCTGTTATGGACGGCATGCAGACTTCCGATGAAGAGGATAGCGTGTATCTGAAGCGCGAACCTGGCATGCTTTCACCAGTGCTCAGCGAAAGCTCGTTGCAAGAGCTCGGCAACACGACCCCGCCTTCGTACAAGATTATCGATATGGACCAGTCGCTTTTTGAACCGCGGCTGCGGCTGGCTGCCGCACCTGCCAAGGGCAAGAGCCCCGTCAGCGCAACACACCAACAACAATCGCACAACACTCTGGCACACGTTAACAAAAGGTGGAAGCCCAGTGACATATTCTTCGCCGAACAGGCGCATGCAGCTTCGCTCGCCAGCAATGGTGACCGTGCCAATGGTGCATCACATGCTGGTACAGCGCCAAGGCAAGCTGGGGACGACTCACCCGCGCATGATGCAAGCGTCAGCTATCAGCAGCCGCACACAGACTCCAGGCGGTGGAGTTTTGGCAAAGTTATCCACAAGTTGCGGTCTTCGGGCACTCTCTCGGCAGCAACGGCTTCTGCTCTGAAGGTTCACCGGTCGATATCCTCCCTGGTGCTCCCGCATAAAACCCACCCGGTCTTGCGAAGGTCCATCTCCTCAGCACAGCCTTCACCCGCAGATGCACAACCCCCTCCTGGTTGAGTACATCAGGAACAGCACTCAGGCGCGCAACATTGTACAGTTTGTCGGTTAGCTACTAGGCTCATTGCCGTCTGCGCCACCCTACTTGATGTATAGTTCCTTGCCCAATTCGTGAACATTTGTGGTACAGCGGTGGCCTATGCTAGTATCACGTTCACTTCAGACTTTACTTGTGGCATGGATATCCATAAATATTGCTTATGCTAGCCATTAGCCGCATTGTTTCTTCCTTCGCTTGACTGAAGCAGCTCGTGCCTAGGATAAAACAAGTAGCTGCAAACTACGGCTATTGGTGTGATGCTGGCACCTGAGCATGGCCAAAAACGCCACTTGTGGATGACGCATATTATGTTGCTTAAGCTATTGCATAGCAGGCGAATCTCTCCGCTCAATCTCTTTGAGTATATATTATGATGCGCGTGCACACGGCCTCAAAGCCATAGCGATAATAAACAATGGCTGAGATGATGGTGCAAAATGGACGTTGATATGCTGTAAATCGTCAATCGATGAGAATGACACATTGCTGAAAAATATCTCGTTCTTGTGCGTATACCGCTGCAGTGTTACGACAGAACACACACGCCAACCGCATGGCTGGCGCAGGTAAGGAAGACTGGAATGTATAAGGTGTAAGTAGTAGTGGTGATGCACAGCACCCGTGCATCATGTGTAGGCAGCAGGCAAAGCAAATAAGGCACCAAGGCAAACAGGAGCAGGCAGGCAACAGCTTTGTTACACCCAGGGCCTTGACAACCTAGCTTATGCTAACCAGGTGCCCTATGTGCATGCACTGTGTGGGGCAAGGCAGCGGATGGCAGGGGCGTTCAAGCCAGCAAACAACCAACCTGAACACACAAGGCTCGGCGTTAGAGCTGGGCTTGCAGTCGGCGTGTCAAGCAAGCGTGCTGTGTGTTGTCCTGTCAGATGCCCCCACCGCCGTTGGCGTTGTATAGGCTGACCAGTTGATACAGATGCAATGTGTGCACAGCAACAGCACTCACACAAGAACCAGCATCAGCACCAGCAAGGCCAGAAACAGCGACAATAAAAGCAATAAAGTCCATGTGCCGTTGCCAAGTGAATGAGGCTAAGAGGTGAGCATGAGGGGTTTGGGTGAAAAAGAGAGGTAGCAGCAGGCAACCAACCAACCAGATGGGCTATGTCGCAATGTATGCAACTATTCAATACGCTGTGCCACACATGCCTTTATTGCAACCGGTTGGTTGGTCGATTGTGCTGCCTGCTTGCTCGTACCTGGGTACCCAGTGCCCTGCCTGCCCACTGCCCCGCCT
This sequence comes from Chlorokybus atmophyticus, assembly GCA_009103225.1. Classification (NCBI taxonomy): domain Eukaryota; kingdom Viridiplantae; phylum Streptophyta; class Chlorokybophyceae; order Chlorokybales; family Chlorokybaceae; genus Chlorokybus; species Chlorokybus atmophyticus. The sequence goes on along the minus strand of RHPI01001292.1, from coordinate 186,975 downwards.
TGCATTTGCACATAGCACAATGGAGCACCTAGCCTAGGCCCTTGGTGTAATTGAGTTTGCCCCTGTTAACTTGATGTCTTGCCAATTGTATGCGTGAGTGTGTGCATGACTGCGCATGACCATGCATTACCTACCCAACTCTATACCATACGCACAGTGTAGGCGCCTGTGAAACCAACGTTGTTTGTTTATATATCTGCCTTGCTTATGCAAAACTACTTAAAGTCCAAGCATGTGTGTGCATGAGTGTCCATGGCTAATTGTAATGCATACACTTTGTGTTGTTGCGGACGCTACTACACACCAAGCCAGCAAGCAGGCTACAAAGTACACAACTGTATCGTCATATACATGAAAGGGCTAGCTACAGTCTACCCCCGTTAAAAGACTTCGCTTTAAGGGAATAACCCCGTTAAGATCATCGTTTTGCAAAAGACCGATCGTTTTACAGGCAAATATCTTTAATTAGTGGAATAGTCTTGTACGTATTATGACTAAAGAGAAGGCTTGAAATTCCAAGTGGGGTTAGTCTTGTAACGGGGGAATACCTTGTTAACAGCATAACTATCTCGCTGATATTGGAATAAACATCACCTTCAACAAAAAAAGCCATGTATGATTTTATATAATATATACAAGGAAATATAAATTGTTTTTGCCACGTCAGGATATGAGGACGTGGCTTAAGGTTATCAGTCAATACCCCCATTAACAGAATATATATTCTTCAAACGGTAAAAGAATATGTATTCTTATCAACGCCAAGAGAATAACCCCGTTAGTGGAATGAAAAGCTGAGGGATAAACGTGATTCTTGTAACGGGGGTAGACTGTATATGCCTAATGCGTGTATAGCTACTTAAATAAGTGCAATCGACGGCAGCAAGGGCGGCGTTGACTGGTTGACAATCACGACGGCAACGACACAACACTTAGACATGCAGGTGATGACGTTATACTACATGCGTGGCAGCTGCGGTGTCACTGTGTGCATGCATGCATGATTTAAACGGGGCCGGTAGGTGTAGGGACCCTTAGGGTAGAGGGTAGAGTTAGCCCAATCGCTACCGTATTCCTCGAATCCCCCCCCCCCCCCCC
>RHPI01001292.1:163242-177859 GCA_009103225.1 Chlorokybus atmophyticus | reverse complement strand
TATATATATATATATATATATATATATATAAGTATATTATAGCATATATAGTATGTATATATTTTATATATACTATATATACTATAAATTCCAATAAATATATATATATGTTATAACTTGTATCATAAATGTGTGTCATCATGCGCTCTTTCCGCACCTTGGCTCTGATCTGACAACGGTGATGGGCACATGCAGGTCTGCAAGCTGTGACATTAACGACAACTTCTACTACGCCAGGGCTGCTTGCAGTCGGTGACTGTGATGGCCAAGTCGCAGTATGCAGGTTGTAGGCATGGGTGTTTGCTCATTTGCTCAAACATTCTTGCATCCGCCGCGTTGTTGGGGGTAAGAATACAAAATGTGCTATACCGGAGTATTGTTGAAGAAACTCCCTCAATATGTACCAGTATTGTATTACCAGTACAAGCGCTAACAGTAAGGCTACCATACCGTCACATGCACGCCCGCGTACTCCACGATCATTGCTCACTCAATGCAGCGCTGCAACATGCCCTCCTCGCCATCACGCTGCCCAACTGCATGGCCCATGGCCGCCTCCAGCTTGCACCGCCAGCATTGCGTCTGTCCTGCGACTCAAGTCGCTGCCAGCTCCACGTTCACCAAGTATTGTTTGCAAGGTACCTTGCTTGCACACACTGCGTGCAATCACTGCAGTCCACCTGGCATGTTCTGCTTGCACGGTCATTGTGTACGCACTTATGTGTTGCAGGTATTATGTCTACAGTATGCCTGCATGACTGAACGGGTGGGTGATAGAATCATTGTGGTTAAATTGTAATTGAGCCCGGTGCTGGCTTGCCACTGCACTCGATGGTGAGCTTGTGGACTGCGTGTGCATGTCGCAGTGCGTGACTTCGCAACTTACTGCATGTGGCTATGGCCGTTGAGATTTATGTGCACAAGAGCAGATGCAACTTGGGCAAAGATGGCTGCATGGTACCCATGATTGATATATTCCCGAGTCAGTGATCAGACAATTCCAGACAAAACATAATTGAGAATGCTGTGCAACCCACCATGCTGGCGCACAGCCCTGTCTGTCTCTTGCATGGCTTACACAAGAGTCTTGCCATACATATCACATGGTCCACAATGCATATACTCGGTAAGATGTGTGTATATGTTACATTAGTCGTACCTACTGCACAGCAGTGCTTACACGGGTCATGCGTGGCCACTCAAGTAGCCACTGCCTTGCATCACAAAAACCACATCAGAGTTTGCATAGCTATGCCAGCTCCTTGGTGAACTTCCTGACGGTATCAGGGGAATCAACCTTGAACGTCTTGCCTCGCACACTGGCGTTCTTGGAGTTGGCCAGTTTGCCAAAAATCTTTCCAAACTCGCTGCTCGACATCACCTGCAGTGAACACAGATTACTGATATCCCATCGATGTAATTGCGAGCATGTGTACGTCACAAAGCAATTTGCACTTGCAAGCTTTGCAACAAAACTTGTGCGCAGCTTCGTATGCACGTACGTAAGCAGATTTCGGGTTCATTTTCTCGTATGTGGCGTCATCTTCTATGCGCATGAATATGTACACGTTGTTGACGCGCATCTTGAAGTCGGCTGATTCTGCGATTGTCGCTCGTGCAAATCCCAGCAGTGCATGGGCGCAAACACCTGGCAACAAGCGCCTAAGTCACACTCAACACTCAAGCAAGAGCATGACTGAGTTATACGCAGTCAAACACAAAGCGCTTGCCTGTGATGCCGGACTGTGGGTTTTCGGCTGCACCACCCGTGACGAATGTGTACGTGGAGCCCTCACGGTCCTTCATTTCAGGCACGAGGCTCCGCCACGCCAGAAAATGTGAGTCGTAGTTTGCCAAATGGGACTCCCGCCACTTGTCCCATGACACCTATGACGCAGCGTCACAAGTGAGACACGCACGGTTGCACGCATCAATACACGGACACACCCATGTGCAAGTGCATGCACATGCGCAAGCACACTCGTATGCTCTCGCGCATGCACGCACAAACACACTTGCAAGGCCTGTTCTTTGCAAGCATGCTCCGCATGTTGTGTTGTACCTCGTGCATGGGCGGTGTCTGATGCCACGGCCCGAATGACGAAGTCACATGGTCGATGCGGCCGAACTTAGACAGCGTCTCAGTCTTCACCTGCAAAAGGGTGTTTCGCAGGCTCTCAATGACTTGTGTTTGTCGTGACAAGTATGAGTAGTCAAGAGTCCAACACCAACCTTGTCCATGCCTTCCGGGGTGCTGCAATCGGCGATAACGGGGAAGAACAGCTCGGGTGTGGCGAGCTGCGGGCCCAACACGGCCTTCAACTTCTCAAGGGAGGTGGCTGACCTTGAGGGGGCCACCACCGCCACCTAAGAAGAGTGAGATGCACATGAATGCATACCCACATTGCATGCAGACTACGCACTTGAGACGTCAATGCGCACGTGCACTTGCATGCTGCAGGCAAGTGACAAGACTCAGTGCTGGAGTTAACACTGCACATATGCACGCTTTTACTACATAGAGCCCGACATGTGCGGGAGAAGCTTTGTACAACTGTCCCACTACTTGTGCGTGTGTGTGTATGAGGTTGGGGCCATGTGCAATGCATAGCGCATGGCCCCAACCTTGTCCTGGAGGAATGCACGGGCGGCGCCAGAGCCGATGTTGCCGGTGGCACCTAGCACAACCGCCACCATGCCAGCCATGATGAGGCCACGTCACTCCCCCAGGCCGCCGCCGCCGCCGCCAACAACAACAACGACAACAATGCCGATGACCAGAACAGTGTCGTCAGCGGCATGCACGCATCAGACTGCTGCGTAACAACTTGGCTCAACCCGGTCGGTCGATCCGGCTCCCAAGCACACCGGGCGGAATCTCTCAACCTAGATCCAATCCACTGCGACGCCTTTTTGTGCTTTTCCCGCCTGATGACGACGACGTAGCCTCGCACAGCGTCATTTGTCGCTGGATTGGGCCGGCAATTGCGACCTACCAGCCAGGGTGAGGTCTCAACTCCGGCCGGTCATGTCAACGACTTCACCCGCTCGCAGGAGACTCACAGCGGTAAACTGGCCGGAAGCTGCAAGCTCAAAATTGCACACGGGTCGAACCAGCCTCGGTCTTTGAGCTGGCGGCAGAACAGGCTCCTTTTTGACTGCTTGGGATAATGTCCCGTTTCAGGAGTTGAATCTTCGAGATCGTAACGCCTGAAGGGAGCTTCCCGACCGGTACGTCCGGCTGCAGAAGCACTTCATCCGTTAGCCACCGGGCGCTTCCCCGCTAAGCCGAAGCGACTACCGGCTGTTTCGGAGATCCTAACCGATACTTTGCATTGTAGCAAAAGGTGTGACACCGTACATATTATACGGCAACCAGGCGGTTTTCGCCATTGACGCTAATGTTAGTTAGTGGAGATGTGCGCAACAAGAGCCTACACGGGGTGAAGGAATAACGTTAGCTTGCTGGCAAGAGTGAGGTGACGGATCAGTAGGACAAGGAGAAGGAGGCTGCGGCGGCGAAGGAGGAGGTGTTCAACCATGGCGTCGGACAGGCGGGTGGCGCTGGTTCTTGGGGCCACTGGCAACATCGGCGCCGGCGCAGTCAGGGCTTTCCTGCAGGACAAGGTGGGGAGCTTTAGTTACGCGTCAAGCTTGTGCATTGCCCAATGAGCAATGCACGCTTTCTGTCTTTCTCTCACATGCGTAATGTACACTACAACATCGCACCAACATTACAACATGAATGCCATACACCCAGTGATGCAACACACGCACTGGCGCAAGCATGCAAACCAGAGCCAAGTTCCATCAAGCAGCAGCTGAACATGTCTACATGTGGTCTGCATACCGCATGCATGTAGCGACAATGCATGCCCCGTTACACAAATGTATATAGTCCGCGCTGACCATGACACACACATACATACACACCGTGCATTCTCTACAACTCTGCCTACACACACTCACTCACACTCACTCACACTCCCAATGCCACAGTACATTGTGGTGGCGCCTTCTCGCTCTCAGCACTCCGTCGAGAAGCTCAAGGCTCAGCTCGGTTCGGACCTCCCCTCCGACGACAACTCCCTGCACGCCATCGTGGAGGACATCTCCACCCAATCTGGCATTGAGAGGGTGAGTACGCGTGCGTGATACAAGAGAGGGTGAGAACACATACACGCGTGTTGGGTGTGGTGGAGTTAATGTGGTTTTGTGGATTGCAGGTGCGCGACTATGCGATGTCCAAGCTAGGACGCATTGATGCTGTTACTTCATCAATGGGACCATGGCAATCCACACCTCCTCTGCACGAGGTACACATGTGTATGTATGTGTGTATGCGCGCGCGTGTGCACGTGCACGCGTGTGGGTATGCACGCACGTGGGGGTGTGCGTGCGCGCGTGTATACATGTCGTTGTCGTTGTTGTGATGAGTTGCGACCAAGTTGGCTTAGGTGTGTTATCTTTTTGTGTACAGACGTCGTGGGAGAGGTGGCGCGAGGCGCATCTTGCCAACTACGAGTCACATTTCCTCGCTTGGCGCACGATCGTGCCCGTGATGAAGGATCGCGAGGGCGCGTCGTACACTTTCATCACTGGCTCCACATTCCACAACCCCAACTCAGGCGTCACCGGTAATGTGCCACACACTCGTTCACTCACTCACCCACTCGCTCGCTGCATGCAAGAGTAGGAGTGTGTGGCTGTGTGCATCTGTGCTCGAGTGCGTGCGTGCACAAGAGGGTGAGTCAATGAGTGTGAGAGTGAATCATTGGGTGGGTGAGTGGACTAATGAACCTTTGATGATTGTTTCACTTCACGAGTGTTTGTTGAATGCGTGATGAAATGCGAGTGTTGGCATGTTGAAACAATGCCAAGTATTATGCAGGTATTTGCGCGAACGCGCTGTACGGGTTTGCTCAGACCGTGATGGCCGAGAGCAAGGACTTCAAGATGCGCGTCAACAACCTGTTCATCTACATCCGCATCGAGGACGACGACACGTTCAACAAGCTGCCAGAACCCAAACCAGAAGGCACCGTCCCCAACAGCAAGTATGTCGCCCTGCAGCGCGACACGCACACACATGCACACGCAGACATGCGCGCACACATAAACACACGCTTGCACAGACATTGCACGCGCACACGCACATTGTGTGCAAGCGCCAGCACGTACCTGTGCGCACACGTATAAGCACATGCACACATGCGCACAAGTATGTCTTTCCCAACGTTGTCGTCATCAAGGTCATCACACAATGCAATGCAACTGCACACAGGTTTGGTCGCATCTTCGCGCACATTGCGAGGGAGAAGAACACTTCTGTTCGCGGGCGAAACATCCCCGTGGAGACGGTCGAGATGTGGGAGGGTCACGTCCGCGACTTTGCGTAAACGACAAGACGTGCAGCGTTGCTAGTTGTTGCAAACTATTGTTATCATGGTTGGCCAGTGGACGCGGTTTGGTTTGGTTCCGTTGTGAACAAACATATATACCACACCTATGTGTGTTGAAGCATTCATGCGGGTTTGGTGTGCACCGCAGGCATTGTTTTGATGGTGTTACAGCTGGTATGACATTGCCCAATACATGCTCTGTACCGATAGTACAGATATTGCTTCACATACTGTAAGCAAGAAAGTAACCACAAAACTACCAACCTAACCTAAACTTTGTACACGACGGGTGTCTTGCCAACAGTGTTACAACAACACTCTCTTCAAAGCCCACCTAGGCACCTAAGCAACAACACTGACAATCACTCCACTTCGACCATCACCTCGTTCGTGCGGAGCGGTCCCAACGTCCACGGCGGGTTGTACTGCGCGAGCTTCGCATCGCTGCCCTCCTTCGCCTTCACGCCGTCGCGGGCCAGGGCTGCCTTCAGTCGTGCGGCACGCTCGGCCTCCACTGGGAGAAAGAATGACAGTGGGTTGAGTTGGGGTGGGGTGGGGTGGGGTGGGGTGGGATGGGGGTGGGGGTGAGAGTATGAGTGGGTGCAAGTACCTTTCTCATTGACCCAGCCGGAGAAGGTGGTGACGGCGACCTTGCGGCCGGGCATGTCCAGTACTCGGACCTGTTGTTGTGCGCATGCTAAGTTGGGGCATGGGTGAGTGCGTGTGTGCACACGCATGCAAGAGCTCACGTATGCGTTGGTCTGCGCACTCAGTATGCAGGCGCATCCGCATCCATCAAACCGTGTTGCACTTACGTTGGGATTGGTGGGTTTCGGTGCCAACGCTGCGCTCGTAATCTTCGACGGCAGCACGAACTGCATCACATTGCTTGCTGCATCCCCACCATCCCCACTACTCCCTCCTCCCCCTCCTTGCGTAATAACAGGCGCAGTCATCGCGATCTTTTCCCCACCCTGATACGACAACACCAGTTTGGTTTAGTAGAAACAACACTTACCAATGTCATCCCATATCAGACCTGTTTGTTGGAGGATGTGAGGACGGGTGCGGTCATGGCAAGCTTGCTGGCGGGTTCGTTGTCGGCGGCACCGAGAGCGCCGATGTACTTGGCCAGGGGCATGAAACCCGCACGACCGTCCGTGCGCTTGCCTATTGCATGTTGGAAAAAGAGTTGTGCGTACGACACTGTTACATGCAGCGTTTGCTTGTGTGCGTGCAAGCATGGGTGGGTGTCTGTGCGTGCACGCGTGCGTGCAAACACGTGCATGTGTGCAAAGTTCTGTGCACACACATGTGTGTCTGTCTAAGCATGCGTGCGCGTGCGTGTGACACGTCCTCTTTCCAGGCACACAAGTCACAGACAGGTACAGTACATACGCGTACCTCCATACGACACCTCGGCCACGACGCACGGGGGGTACTGCCGGATTTCGTAGTCGGCAGCCTTCTTCACTACCTCATACCTGCATGAACAACATTACATGCACGATGGCAACAACGGCCATGCTGCCGCACTTGCGCACATGCATGCACGGTGGCCGTGCGTGCATACATGCGCGTGTGCGTGCGTGCGTGCGTGCGTTTTGTGTGGATGTATTGCAGTATTTCTTCACTAGTGTTGTGACTGCTACGTGCGCGCGTGTGCGCTTGCACACAGGCACGTGTGTGTTGCGGGGCATCTGAGTGTAAGCGTGCGTGCGTGCGTGCGCGCGTGCATGCGTGTGCACATGTGGATGCATGTTGCAGTGTTGCATCTGAAACCAAACTGACTACGTGTGCAAATAGCTGTCCGACACAGGTACAACAACTCATACGCCTGACATACTCTACACATTGAACTCTCTCCTGGTGTAGTTCAGTGCGGTTTAGTGCCAACGACCGTTTAGTCAAAACAGCATGGCAACATTTCGTGTGCACATGCAAACAGCAGCGTAGTTTTAACAATAGTCAGTGTGTGCCCCGCATGTTTGCATCACGTGATGTACTGAACTTGTGTAACACGTGATGCAAACTCAGTGTGTGACTTGCATGCAACACAAACTGCTGCAGCGTGCATGCAAGACACGCTGGACATGAACACTGACACATAGAGAGGTTCACATCAACATGCACACAAGACACAACACAAGAAAGACCCTCTCGTACTTGGGTGTTTCTACGCCAATCACGCCTGCAATACTCCCCAGCGTCCCAAACACTTGCCCCATGCTGCTACTGCTGGCTGCGCTCCTTGTCGACACGTGCTCGGATAGCCCGCGCACCGCAACCGCCGCCGCCGCCGCCGCTGGAGGTGGAGGAGGCCAATGTCTCACAGCAGCTGCCACGTGTCGCACCGCCGCCCGCATAAGACTGACGTGGCAGCACAGAAGAGGAGGAGGCAGCAAGTCCTGGGTCAAGTGCAACAGAGATCCTTTCGCATCTGGAATCGCAAACGACGTCTGTTTGGGACTTGCGTCATGACTATGCATGAAGAATCTGTAAACATAACATACAGTGCGTTGACACCGCCGCGGCAATGGCGGCGGCGGCGGCGGCGGCGGTGGTGGGCGTGGCTGGAGGGGTGCTAGGGGGTCAGCGTGGGGTAGGCCATGTTGCTGCTGAGCGCAGGTTGAGGGATTTACCCCAGCGCTGTGTTGGTGGCGCTAATGCCGGGCGGGTTGCTGCCTTCGGCAGGGTTCGGATCTGCGTGCAGGCTCAGGCTCAGGCTCATGCCCAGGCTCAGGCGGAGAAGGCGGCCGCCGTGCCTGCCGGCAGAGCGCAGTCGGACGACAGCGTCCCTGGCGTTGCGGACTTCCTGAACAGCCTCAAGTTCAACAAGGATGGCCTCGTGGTGGCCATCGCGCAGCATGTGGATACTGGCGCTATACTCATGCAGGTGCGCAGCAATGCCATGCACGCATGCGTACATGCATACCATTGCTGAGCTTGTATTTCAAGGTACCCTATCTCACGTTGTATAGTAAAGGCAACAGCAGTTGATTAGGGATTACATGCATGCATTGTTGTCGATGGTCGTAGTCACTTGTTCATCACAGCACCAATGCATGGTACTTACATACAACACATAACACACAAAGGCATAAGCAGTGCACTGCATTGCCAAGTACACGCCTTATAGAACACTGGCACACATTACTCCTGCTTGTCTCGTCTGTCGTGCAAGAAGCATAAAGCGTGTCATCATCTCCATCACAGCTTATGCACATTATCACGACATCATCTGCAGGCGTTCGCCAACAAGTCGGCTGTCTCCGCTACCCTCTCCTCCCGCCGCGCCACCTTCTGGTCCCGATCTCGCGCGTCCCTCTGGACCAAAGGGGAGACGTCGGACAACTTCATCAACGTCACGGAAGTGTATGTGGACTGCGACAGGGACTGCATCGTGTACCTGGGGTGAGGACATGCGTGCGCAGCGCGTACTTGTTGGTCATGAGTAACGTTGGTTTGGATTCAATTTGTTCGCCAGCTCTTGCAAGAGTCCAAATAGTGTGCATTGGTAAACAAAAGTTCATTTGTCAATTGCGATTGAGTTACTGATGTATACGCCATGCCATGCATGGTGCAACACCGCTGGCCTCAACAGCAGCCTGCACTGTCCAACACACACATGAAGTACAAGTGCTGTTGTCAAACTTGATACATGGCCACACACAGGTTGCCGGACGGTCCTTCTTGTCACACGGGCGAAGACACTTGCTTCTTCGTGCGTGCTGATGCCGAGGTGGCCGCCCTCGCCTCCACTTCAACATCCTCACCATCATCAACAACAACATCAACTCACGAAGCAGCTGAGCCAACGCAACTCCGCACCACGTTGTACGCGCTCGAAGACACGATAGCGTCCAGGAGAGACGAGGAGGCTGTTGAGGGCAAGAAGCCAAGCTGGACAAAGAAGCTGTTGCAGAACCCCACTCTGCTTTGCTCAAAGGTGAGTGTGTGTTGGTGTGGCACTGCATTCTCATGTGCTGGAAGGGGAGTCATGAGGTGTGTGTGTGGCTTTTGTTGTGTAGATACGGGAAGAGGCCGGGGAGTTGTGTGAGACGCTTGAGAAGGATGAAGGGTCGGACCGAGCCGCGTCCGAAGCAGCGGACTTGCTGTACCACTCCATGGTGCTGCTCTCCTTGCAGGTCAGTTGCTAATCCCTTGCAATATAAAACCATTTGTTGTTACGCACCTTGTGTGTCCACACATGCGCATGTGCGCGAGGGTGTGTATGTGCACACGTGCATTTCTCTGTGTGCGTGCACCTGTGTGTGCATTGGTTTAGTGTCGGGAATGCTATGTGAACGTGATCCATCCAGGGTGTCACCATGGAGTCTGTTTTGGCGAAGCTGCGGGAGCGCTTTGCACAGTCGGGGATTGAAGAAAAGGCCAAGCGAAAACAGTAGTGACAAAGATTCACAGGTTGGACCATAAGCCCACATGATTTTGTTAGGTGGTTGGTATTATTTTGCAGCACCTGCCTGCGGAATTGGGTACATGCACACCACACCATCACTTGTTTGGGAGGTGGTTGTACACACGTTCACTGCGGGCAAGGCGATGGCAGTGATACCCACACAGATGCATGCATCACAGCTCGATTAGATAGGATGGCCTGCAGTGTCAGAAGTGTCCTTTGATGCCATCGATGCATCTTCTGCTGTGACAACAGGCAGCTTGTAGCACACAGGTGTCCTTGTACATATGCCAGGGCACGGAACGCCTCTTCTAGGCAACAGGTCATTAGTAGACCAGATGCTGTTGTGATGCACAAGCAAGCCAGCATTAGGCACTAAGGTGGCATAGCAAATGCAACCAATATAATTATGCTGCGGAGTGATGTGATCCATACAATAGCAAAAGACCATTTGAGACTAATGTAACTCAGTAACCAGACATCACAAGACACCTGAGTTGCAGAACCGGACACGCAAGGAGCACTGCCCAACACATTCGAGCACATGCATGCAAGCGTGCGTCGAGTAGTCACACCAGGACAGACTAGGCAACAATACCTGTGCGCGGCTCGTTAGTTACTATTGCATTGGTAGGCATAGTCGTGTAGCGCGTAGCGAGCACTTAGTGTGCAGGATATATATGACGTGCTGTTGTGCACACGCATGCAATATGCACATTTCTCAAGCATTTCACTCGCACTAGTATATATAAGGGGTATGGTACGGTGGTATATATCACCGTTGTTACCACCAGGCTATGCTACTTCGCTACTCTACACCAACTAGCCTTTCCCGTTAGACATGCATGCACATGCCCACTAGTGTCATTACCTGCCCACATGGGCTGCTGTTAGTCGGTGGTGTCAACGGCAAGCAAGTCCACAGCACACACGACGACTCCCTCCCTCCTGCTCTCCCGCTCTCCCGCCACTCTCTTCGCTCTGCAGCTCATGCTGCTTCCTTGGCCGCTCTACTCTACCCCAATCCTTGCGGTGAAGTGCCAACGTCAGCACCGCACCGCACAGTGCAGGGTGGTAGTGGTGGTGTTGGCAGTCAGAGGCTGCTGGTGGGGTTGGGTGGTGGGGTTGGGTGCTTATGCCTTTGGCACGGGCAAGTTGCAACACCATACAGCCTGCTCCCCGCGCATGCTCAGTGTCCAGTCCGTCTGTTCTGTGCTGCCGCGGGGGATGCGTACGCCCCTATCTGCTCGCATACGGTGCGTGTGCCAGCGTGCGTCGATGCTGCTGCAGCGAGCGAAACGGCGTCTTGTACAGCAGCTCCGGAGGTGTGCAGTAGATGTGGCCAGCGTCTCTGAGCATGCGCTGCCTTAGCGTGGCCAGCATGCTATTTATGGGATGTCCCTCCTCCTGCATGGCGTCCAGGAAGTGTGCATGATAGGTACAGATGCGTGTGAAGCGTATGTACTGGGACTCGACCACTCCGAGCTTGATGCTTCGAGGCACATTGGATTGCGGCGAAAGGGCTCGGTGGTGTGGAATGTTGTGGTAGGCAGGCAGCTCCTGTTTCGAGGACCACTGTGTACAAATGCCGTCAGCCGCTTGGAAGACCGTTCAGTCCAAGACCGGTAGAGCTGTGGCAGCGGCTGTGCACGTCACTGTCAGTGCTCCTCTCGGGTATGGTCCTCCCCCCTGGCGCGTTGGGGTCTATGTACAGCAGCTTGTCAAAGTCTGGTATGTTGGCCACAACTAAGTCATCCATGTACCGCAGTACTCCTTTTGTACACTGCGCTAGCCTCGCCGTGTCTTGCAAGTGTCGCAGGCGCTGCACAAGCTGCAACTCAAATGTGAACAAGCAGCCGTTGGCTAAATGCGCACCGGCACTATTTCTCGATGGGGATGCCGATGCTCTGTCCGTCCAGCTCGACCCCGGCAGTCCTCACGTACAAGTTGTGCAAGAGGAACTGCAGCATGGTGTGCTCAGAGTAACAACCTCACTGTTACATAAGGACGCGCAAGTGTTGCTCAGGAACCACCTCTCGTAGTTGCGCGAACACACATCCACTCACTTGCGAGGCATGCAATCACACCAACAACTGCGCTTTCATTCAGAAATGCACGCAGGCATTGTCACTGACTTATTATGTGTCCACAATCACCCCTACCCACTACCTACGCGCCACCTACAACCCAGTATGTACACAGCAAGCAATGTTCATCAATTGCAATTGTGTCTCCGCCACCATCATTGCTCTCCACCCCTTCATTGCTCCGGTCCATAATACTCCCCCACATAGTTCCCGTGCAGTCCATACGGCACGTGATGCTTCAGATGGCACGTGGCAACGGGTCCAGCTTCCATATCCTTCGCGTCCAATATGACCAGGTCCGTTCTGTCCTCGATCGAATCGTACACGAGTCCCATCAACCAGCCGTCGTCTTCGGAGGTTGGGTTGGCGCGAGACACGAACTCGGGCTCCTGGAAGAAGTGAGAGCGGCCGAGGGAGAACTCGGAAGTGGCGCCGGTGTCAACGTCAAACTGTTGCGGGGGGAGAGAATTGTTAGATAGAGGGATGAAGCGGAGTTGGTGTTGTGTGGGTGTGGCTCTCCTCCTTACCTTCACCCAGGTGCCGAAAGGTTGGTTGCGTGTTGGGTGTCTGGAGGCGCCGCAGTAGATGTATCTGTGCAGAACGACAGGAGTTGATGCGTGCGCGTATGCGTGTGGGTGTGTATGCATGTGGGTGCGTGTGTCCAGCACACTAGTGCAGGTATTCATTGGGGCTCAGTACCTGTGTTTCTTTCCGAATGCGGCACCGTTGATGGTGGGGAACTCCACGATGCGTTTGCTCATCTGCCTGGCTGTGACCTCCTTCTTGTTCACGTCGATGCGGTGGCGCCAGAGACGGTTCTCGGGAACGGTCGCCCAGTCGATGTCCAAGTAGTCCGATGACGCTATCTGGTAAACACAGACAAAGGGAGGTCAGAACAGTGACACATGCACGCGCACACACGCACGGAAACACACACATGCACGTGTGTACGTGCACGTGCGTGCTCGGCATCATGATGGGTTACGTACACAGACACACTTTGCCCAACCAACATGCATGCGCGCAGCTGAAAACACTCGGTCACTCCTTGACAACTAGTTTCACTCACCATCCCAAAGTCGTTGAGGGTGGGCAAAACGATGCTGTCAACTATGATGGTGCCGTCCTCCTGCTCGAACGCATTGGCGTGGTGGAAGACGAAGCACGACCCGGCGTCGATCACCATCGGCGCCTTGTCCTTGTACTTCCCGTCCGGCCTCGGTATCAAATGCACCTGGACAAGGCCACACACACGTTCAGAGACACATACACACATCAGGAACATATCAATAACTCACTCACCTTGCAGGGGCGATTTGGGAGGAATTTCAGGCACTCTGCGGGGCCTTTGAGCCCGAAGACAAAGGGCAGCGGGTCATAGCGGACGGGAGCCTGAGGATTTGTGTCCCACACACCAACATGTCAGTACAGAATAGTCATACTCACACAGTGAGGAGGGATAAACCCACATGGTGTTCTCTCTCCCTGCTTCTCCTCACCTGGTAGAGCAGGTAGTAGTTCTCTGTGAAGCAGAAGTCGTGGGCGAAGGCGAAGCCCGGTATGCGCAGCTCGCGCTTGTGGGCGAGGCCGAACTTGTCGTTGAACTCGTAGAACGTCACGTTCGTATCGACGGGGCCGTGGGTGAGGTTGCGCGCGCTCACAAACTGAGACAGAATTGTATGTGTGTATGTTAGTGACAAATAGTGACAAATGCAAGGTGTGTATGCTTTCTCTCACACTCACTTTGCTGCCAAAGGTCACGAGGCGGTTGGTTGCGTGGTCCACGTGCGGGTGGGCGCTGAGAGGGTCGCCACCGAGACCCTTGCCGTACTTGTCAAGAAACTCAACACCCCTGGAAGGAGACACACACACACACCACATTGTAAGCGACGTGCATGTGCGGGTGTGGGTGTGGGTGTGGGTGCGTGCATGTGTGTTCGAGTATGTAGTATCGCGACTACCACGAGAAGACAAGAGAGAAGACAAGCCTTCATGAAGAAGGCTATTGAGCGTGTGTGTATGCATGTGAGCGCATACGCGTACTCAAACCCACGCACACGTGTACATGTGTACGCGCGTGCGTGTTGTTGACCCCACACTCACGTGGAGAAGGGCAGTCCTTCATGCAGTATCCCCCCCAGCGTCTCCACCCCATACGTCTCCAGCGTATACGGATCCAACCCATGCGGTTGCATCGCCTCCCACAAAGCGAGACACTTCCCTCCCCACGCCACAACGTTAGTGTTCGCCACATTCTTCTGACTCACATCGAACAGGTTCGCCGCGAACCCTCCCTTCCGTTGCGTCCCGAACGAGTTGCGGAACAGAACCTTCCCGGCCGCGAGCTCGGCCTCGTAACCGGCCGTGCGAACGTAGCGGCAACGGAAGTAAGCGCGGGAGTTTTGGAGGGAGAAGGAAGCGACCAGACCGTCGCCGTCGAAAGGGTGGACCACGCGGTCGGTACCGACCTCGAACTTGCCGGGACCGTTGCGCATGTAGGTGCCGTTCAGGTCCTGAGAGGAAGGAGAGGAGTTGGTGGGGGTGGGGGTGGGTGAGGAGAGAGGTGTTGTGCTTAGTGTGGGTGATGTGGGTGCGTATGTGTGGAATGCCACTGCGTTTCTGAACATGAGTGCATGCGCATAGCTGAAGACGCAGATTGGCAAACGTGCACACACGAACAGTATGTGCCCACTTGTGTGTGTTTTGGG
>RHPI01001292.1:143159-155799 GCA_009103225.1 Chlorokybus atmophyticus | reverse complement strand
CTCTCTCTCTCTCTCTCTCTCTCTCTCTCTCTCTCTCTCTCTCTCTCTCTCTGTGTGTGTCGGGGTATGCATGTGTGCGTGCAACCGTAATTGCTCTCTGTTCAATAGGCCGCGCGGTTCGCAAGAATGCCCTCTGTCATTCTGGTCATCCACCACCTCTAAATGCCGTTGGCCATCCGAATACCACTTCTCCACACAACTGAAGGCCGCCTTCGCCACCAATCAAACAGAGTGTAACCTCATAGACTCCCGCTACCCTTCCACTTACACCCTTCATAATGCACTCGAGGCCCCGTACAGCAGCGGCACACCTGTACGCACACGAACACCTTAATCAACCAGAAATCTGCTATGGTGGTGATGCTTGAAATTGTGTTGTGTTTGTGGTGTCGCAGTATGACAAGCTGGGGGCTCAGGCGGTAGCTGCACTGCTGAATGCGTACCAGACCAGGTGCCCGTTCCTTGTTGATGAGGTGAAGGCCAAATTCATCGCCGCTCTCAGAGCATCCAGCCGTAAGTGTACTTGTGCCTGTGCCTTGTGCGTTGTTGGGCAGCTGCGACACAAATACACGCATAGGCATGCGCACTTACGCACACGCTCACATGCTGATTGCTCAGTCTCATGACAATGTTACTTGCAGCCTCCTCGCAGATAGACAAGTTTGACCGCAGCAACAACGGCAACAGTTGGTGCCCTTACTCCTCGGTGGTTTGCTAAACAACTAGGCAAGAAAAGAGTGCCTTATCAAGTCGACCTGCTGTCCCGTGTTTGCTTCCTTTTGTAAGTACTTACAGAAGGAAGTAAATACTGGTATAGCTTATCCTGCGAATAAGTCGATGCAAACATAACCATGAATACATGATATAGAGTGTGGTGTAGTATAACTTGCGGACAGCAACTAGTGAATTTCACCACCATGTTGACGTACAATGTCACAGGAGCTACATTGCATCCGACCACACTTAGCATTTTTTACACACAACCCATCACAACATTGTGCATGTGCACCAGAAAGCTCAATACTTACTCCTGAGCACAACTACATCACGTCCATTGGCACTCTGCAAGTGGTGACACAGACGGTTGTACCACAACACAAGATGGCTCTTGCGCGCATAATCTGAACTTGCTGCCACAACCTGAAGCATAATGGCAAAACAATGTTTTAGCCATGGGCTGCCTGCAAAGATTATGTCTGCAACTCACAGCCTTACGCACCTGATAAAGTGCCGACACCGACGCCGACTGCATGGCCTCATCGCTGTTTTCAATCAAGTGTCCAATCGCTTGCAACAACATGGACAGGCTCTGCTGTTCACAGATAACCTAAGCTCTTACGTACATGACATTGTACCTGTTGCTATGGCATCTTTGATATATACAGCTTCACCTTGACATCGATGATGCGCACCAGATGAAACAACAACACTCTTAGCTGATCCGCCGCTTTGCTACTCTCCTGTGTGCATAGAAAGCCTTCAGCACAGGAGGTGCATCAATCAGAGACACACAACACAAGCAAACCTCCTCGTTGCTGTCTTTGTTGTTGTTGTTGGTGGTGGTGGTGGTGGTGGTGGTGCTTGCCTCCAGCTCCTGCATGCGCATGACCAACAGGCGCACGCAGTGCTCGGCGACGGGGCTCCCGGGCGGCAAGGCGCTTCGGAAGACAACGCCCACGCTGGCCACAAGCGCATCATACAAAGTCAATCCCGGATACACCTGTATAAGAATATGTTGTGTGACACATATGCCTGCACGCCTGCACGCCTACACGCACTCACACACGCTTCTGTTCTCTCTACTACTCACCGCTAGCACTCGTTTTATGTAAAACGGCGCCATACGTTCAGCAATGTTCGTTCGCTTCAACTCAGATGACGCCGATTCATCAACATCGCACGTCCGTGCAATGGCTCGAAACATCGCATGAGAGGCGGAGCGGCACTTTTCATCTGCATGATGAAGGTAGAGGAACATTACCGGTGCGATGCGAGCGGCAATAATATCCTCCTGCAACAGCCGTGCATGCGCGGATAGGATTGCAAAGAAGAATGACACGCGCGAGGAAAGGACTCTGTCGTCTTTCCATTCCACACCATCACCTGAGTTACTCAGCAACATCGATCAGCTACACGCATTGGCTTGCCCCTCGCTGATGGGTGGCCTGTGATGCAAAGTGCGATTCCTACTTGGGTGTGTTGTGTGCTTGTACTCTGGCATGTGTGCAGCAAAGTTTGCCACTGCAGCGGCGTTCATGTTGGCTGCAGCGTTGGTTATGAGAGCACCGTGAGGCTTAAAAGGCAGCTTAGCAAAATCCATGTACGCCAACGCGTCAAGAACCTGCATGAGTAGTCAACAGCAACAACAACAGCAACAGCAACAGCAGCAGCAACAACAACAGTGCCGTGCAGAGCACGCACGATGCTAATGGTACTGGTACCTGTGAGGGCAGAAGAGGGTCTTGTGCATAGTCTAGCTGAGCTCCACTGTAGAGAGCAACAACAGAAAGGAAGGCCATGTCAAGAGCTTGCTTGAAAACAACGTTGTGGGTGTCATGGCTGTTGTTGCCGTAGTTGTCACTAGCATCGTCAAGTTTCCTCTGCTTGCCAGAAGACTGCCGAGCGCAGTTCACCTCATGCAAGTCCCTCACGTACGCATGCACAGCCTCCAGAGTCAAACGTCGATCGACAGGTGACGCTGCAGCAAACAGCTTGCACAGACAACGGCAGAGTGCGCCCGTGCTCTCGAACAACGCATCGCCCACATGTTGTTGCAGACCCTGCAAGAGGTGTGCTGAATTTGACGATGGCGTGCGATGGAACCACCGCGTGCCGATGGCGTCGGAGAACAGCGCTGTTTGCACGCATGCGAGCGCCTCACCGCTGTGTTGATGAGAATCTGGCCTCGCTAGCGAGACCCCGCGGGCGTCGCAGTGGAGGAGAGACAGCGCAACTGTGCTGCGGAAATGCACCTGTCGGATGAAAGTGATGATGGTGAAGATGATGGTGATAGTGATGATGATAATCATTTGTAATAGTAGGTCGTTGGTGTCTTACTGCCAAGGGATGGTGGTTGAAATCGCAAGCACGGCCCGCTGCAGCCAGCAGTAGATCCTGAAACAACCGAAACGCCGACGTTATGTATCGCTTGTGATCTCTCAGCGCAACATGTATGACACACGTATGTGCTTACGCACAGGTTGCTGTACCAATGCATGCATGTATGCACTTGCCTGTGCTTCTGTGACAACATCGCCTGCTGTCACAACAGCACCCGTCCCGAGTCGGCCTTCAACACAGAACAAGGTTCACGTTGGTTGTGTTGTGCACAACATTCGCACATTGTGACTGCTCACGCTCTCACCAGCCAGCAAGCCGCACAGGATGCCTGCAGCGGCGGTCACGGCAGCGCAGCAGAGGTCATCAATGCCAGCGCTGTTGTTGTTACTGCTTGCATGCGCGCATACTGCCGCATCACACTCGTTAAAGACCGCCCTTATGTCTTCTTTCGTCACTCCCGCATGGGAACTACTTTGCCTCGCCAGTGATGACGTCAAGTACTCCATCTGAAAGAGATAACATAAGCACGCTCCGCATGCATGTATCTGTGCACACACACACGCGCACAAGCACAACTACACCTGCACGCACTCAAGCATGTACGCGCACGTCCACACTTACACAGGCACACATACAACACATATATGCACGATATCTCACCATCTTGCATAGGCGTTGACCATCTCGCAATGGCGGCCATGGCGGCCTGACGCTTTCTCTTTGCGCAATGTTGATGTCACCCTCATTCCCAGCATGGTGTTCGTATGCACGCCTCCACAGCGTGAGCGTGAGCCGCACCAACTCCGCCAGCAGCTCACCCCGTACGCCACTCATGACATAGCCGACGCCCGCAAGGAGCTCAGAAGACCTTCCTGCCACCCTATGGTGAAAGCATGCGTAAACATTAGCTCGCTAGCACATCTGGTATCCATGTGTGCAGAACAACACATGACTACCACCAAATCAACATGGTATGTGCTTACGTCAAGTCTGTAGGGCGGTTGCGTAGTGCATCACAAAGGCTTCGGGCGCACTCGCCACGCGTCGAGTCTGGACACGCTAATGCTGCGCAACATCATGTGTTGGTGTGTTGTGTGCACGACTGCACCACGACTTTGCTCGCAACGCGTGTACCAGCATGGGCAGCTCCAAGGACGAGTACGCACACAGGCAGGAGGACGTTAGGCGTGTCGGTGGATGCCAACAATGTTACCACTTGACTCACGCACTCGCTGACAATTGCGGGCTCCAATGTGGAAAGTGTTTTTCTCTGAGACAATCTGCGAAGCCACACGGCAAGAACTAACAGCGCCGCCTCTTTGCTGGCAACATCTAATGTTGATGTTGGGAAGGACAACAATGCCAACAGTGCCTTCGCATTGTTGTCGCTTATGTCCACAAAGTAGCGTGCTTGCCGCAGAAACTGCAAAGTCCCACCTACCTGCAGGTGAAAGTGTTACAGATGGTGCTTTGAGACAACATGTAGGGTTGACATGTGGGGTTGTTGGGTCTTACCGCGGGTGAAAGGGGCGTGCAGGTTGTAGTAGCTGTAGTGGGTGATGCGGTTAAGGGGGTAAATGTGGAGAGCATTTGCCAGCTGCGGGCGGCGCGGGCGGCTATGTCGTGCGCTGAAAGGGTAGTTTGAAGCCATACATCTCCTGCAGCACGAAATTAACATCACTAGTCTGTATTGCATTTACCACTGGATAACAGCTACAAAGGTACTGTACTGCGATAATTTCAAGATCACACTGACTGTGTCGGGCATGCACGTGAGCATGGCTGCAGGACATGCAAGGGCTTGCTGACATGCATCGACTTCTTTCACATTGAGAAATGATGCGTTTGTTACTTTGCAAGCTTGCTTCATGCCTATCTCCACCTAAAGGACTACTCAACATAACCAAATACGATGACTTCTGCTCAACAACTCCTGCACAAAACAAGACAAATCGCCAACAATCAAACCCATAACAACCCCTACCACTGTTACGAAGCAGAGACAGACGGTTCTCACCCTCTCCGATTGCGCAAGCAGATTGGCCATTCTTTAGACAGTAAAGCTGGTGGTCACACTAAGTGATAAAGCCAGTGAGCGGCCTCAATTTCACACACAAAGACGAGCACAAGTAAACATGACAGTCACGGTGCCGCATGCATGTACAGAAATCTGTTGTGCATCCCGGCCGATGCTGATTGCGCAACCCTGACATCTACTCGCACCCACCACTTCGGTTTTATGTAACAGTACTGCAGCTGCCAAGTGCTAATTACTACGGGCCATCAGTCACAGTCCAACGCAGTTTGAGGGGCAATTGGCTGCGCACGCTTACCGTCTGACCTGCCGAGAGCGGCCTCAAGCGGATGCGCTGCCTGCGGCGCTCGCTTGGCCATGCCTAGACGCTAACGACGAGAGCCAACTGCTTTAGGAGGCCGCCGCCGCCGCCGCCGCCCAGCTCCCACCTCCGCCACCGGCCTACTGGTACGCTGAGCACATGAGCCTGCTTTGCACTGATCGCCTTGCAACTCGGCCAACTCAGCACGATTATGACTGCATTACACTCGGCACAAGTGTGCGCAATGCGTAAGCAGAGAAGTTGTGCACGTTGTTGTTGATAGGTCTTGGTGTGTCCAGAAGGCTTAAAGAATAATGCAGCATAGGGTATAAGTTAATTCGCAAATCAGGCGCACATACGCATGGTGTGCCAGCAGCGGCAAGCAAGCAAAGAGCAGCCCAGCACAAATTATTACGACCCCCCGGGCCCTATTCTGCCGCTACACTAGTATTACTATGTGCATGCAATGAGTGCTTTGCCTTCATTATGGGCTCTCACACTCTACACACACCAGTCTCACAGCAACATCACCCACATTCGCATATGTGCTCGACCACAGGGTTCCATGCATGCAGTGCTCTGCTCTACTGCTCACCTCGTTAAACATGCATGCATCCACACTTGTTCCCCAACAGCACAAGTGTGCACGCGCGCGTCTGGTTGCCAATTATTATGTAAAAGTTTCGTTGGCATCGTTGCAAGCAGCTGCAAAGATATCACCAACATTGTAAGTTCAGAGTTGGTCATGATCTGAACCAACCACCCCCTTTACGTTTCTGCGCTACCTTGCAAGTGCAAATGAGCGCTGCCTTATCGCTAGTCTGCGTTCAATCTGCCCCGTCCTGCCTTACACTCATTGCGGCACGAATATAGGAGCCTGCCCCCTAGTCTAACCTAATTGAGCTTTATTAATAAGCTCAACCAGGCTGCTTGGTAGGTATGGTGGTTAATGTGTATTAGTTGTTGTGTTGTTTTGTAAGTGATTGCCTGCCTTCATGTAATATGATGATGTCTGCTTTACCCATAAGTGACCCCTCCGCGGCGGATCCCTCCAACACGACATGCATATATACCATAATTGGCAACATCAATGTTATGGTTGGGGTAGGTACAAATACAAGCAACAACAATATTATGCAGTAGCACCAACGATTTTTTATGGCACTTCAATGCCTATACTTTTTTATAGCAAGCCTCAACCACGACAACCACTCATGGAGAACCGCAACACATAACCAGCAAAGCACTCAGCCACAATATAAAGGGCTGAGGGGCAGTCAATCTGCTGTCTGCTACGCTACCACGACTTTTCTATAAACATCATCGTAGTTGGGCCAATTGTTTGCACATTGGTGGGCACACCCATACCTTTGGCAATACCTGGCTCTCGTGCGGGAGGCAGTGCTTTCACCCTCGGGTCAGTCGCACTGCGCGCACCAGCCATCATTGTAGGTGCTGCCATCTCTGACTCTTCGCTCAAGGACCTATACGCTGCACTTCGTCGCACCTTCCCACCGCAGACCACTAGTAAAGTGGAGGAGTTGAGGCGGTTCCGACGCAAGCCCAATGAGGACCCTTTACGCCTGTACTCCAGACTGGAAGGGCTGTTGAAGGACACTGACTACAAGATTGTCAGTGACGAGGCGGCTGCAGTGGTATATGTCAATGAGTTGGATGCCACCCTGAGCGAGTCGACGCGCCTGACCCTAAACTACAGCAGGCCCCTAAGCTACACGCTCAAAGAAGCTTTCGAGACTGCACAAGCCATCCATAAGCGCTTGGTGTATGAGAATGCAGTGCTGGACACCAACCGCAGCGCCTCACGGCCTGTAGCCAGCACAACTGCCGAGCCCCCTCACCGCGAACGTGGCCGGAACGCTCCACCAGCACGCGACAAAGGGAAATGGTCAGTGCATACTGCTTTGCCTGCCCCTGTGCTGTGTCATCGCTGTGGACGGCATGGGCACTACAAAAAGGAGTGCACCGAAAAGTACTCAACTCTGGTCTGCGACTACTGTCACAAGACAGGCCACTTGAAATCAGTGTGCTGGCTTAAGTTCTTTGAGTTGAGATCCGCCAACAGCTACAACGGCAACAACTCTGGTGGCTACAACAGCAACAACACTGGAGGCCACAACGGCAACAACTCTGGTGGCTACAACAGCAACCATATCGGAGACCATAACAACACCAACAGCTATGTCAACGCTCGCAAGGAAGAGCAAGGCTACAGGGGGAAGAATCGTCCTCCTCAGCGCAAGGGACTGGAAGGATGTCCGCGCGCTGCTGCTGTTGCCGCCAAGGCTCCGGCCAACCCGCCAGCTAATGACCATGTGGCTGCCCTCATGGCGCGTATGGCACGCTTGGAGGAAGACAAGGAGCAGGACTACCGTGCCTGCTACTCTTCCCGGTGGACACTCATGGCTGCGAAGCGCACGGGAGACGCCAGCACTCCGTCACGCGTTCAACCATCCCGACGAGTTTGAGGGGAAGCCGCAACATCGTCAGCAGTTACCTCCTCTGAAGCCACCAGTGGTGCTGCACCAGCAGCAACAGCTACACCGGCTACGACGTCAACTCCGTTAACGTCAGCAGCAACTACTCCAGTTGCACCAGACGTTGGTACATTAGTGAGCGCCGTGACGCCAACACTGGTGAGCACGCTAACGACAGCCACTGCTGTCACCGACCCTGCAGCAGTAGGTCGCACCGGTCCCGCTCCAACTGCAGGGCCACCGGTGTCAGCGAGCGCTTAGACCACTCTCGCGCCACTGAGCAGCACTCTCGCAACCACCGACAGTGCCATCGTCAAACCCGCTGCCATGCAGCAACGCGCGCAGCTACATTGCCCGTCCTCGACGTTACTCAAGCTGTCCCGCGAGGTCAACAAGCTGAGCGCGCATGGGAGACCATCATGCGTGGAGCAGATCCCACTACCCTGTATTTTTGGGCGCGGAGGAGAGCGCACAACGCGCGTTGAACGCAGTGATCGCGTCTTCCCACTGCGTGAATATCACACCCTGCCAGAACAGACTCAGCGGCAACTAGAGGATGAAATCTTTGCCGGCACGGCGCCTCCCATGCGAGACCACGTCTTTGTGATCTGAACAACCTGTTATATTGGAGTTGGCACTACAGTTGTTCTGGACTCTGCATAACAACATTTAGACTGCGCCACGCCAGCCCGCACCCATCCGTTGTAAACCTTTCGAGCCAAGCCCGCTGGACACGTATTAAGACCGGCAACCCAACGTATAGCAGCACATCGCTGATACAGCCGATATGCCTTTGGGTGACAACGAAGCACTGAGACCCCTAAATACCGTTTGGCTTTATGAGCGCTACATCGCTTTCGAACAGACGTTCACCTAGCGGCAGGATCAAACGGCAACGATCAATGCAAGAGCGCAAGCCCTTACCGCTGCTCGCGCTTCCATTCTTCAACCAACAGTCGCTAGCCCATCATTCAGCACAACACCCCTCGTCGGTGAGCCCGACATTGATCAGGCGAGGGCGCCGGCCTAACAAACCAGGGGGGTGATCGCTCCGCTGCTACCCGCCTTGTTGGAAGACTTGCCTAAAGATCAACGATATCTAGGGAGAGGCTACCTCACACCACAAGAGTGTATACAACGGGATGGAGCAGGCTTGATCGGAGAACAGCAACTTCGCACCGCCCTGTTGCGACAAGCAACCATGCTACATCGACAAGAAGGCATTGGCTTGAGATGGATGTTGGGGATGCAAGAAGGTGGTAGTGCAGCTCGAGCAAGACTGGTGACTTGGCTAGTCACCAATCACCTCGCAATCCCCCTGTTCGCATTCGGCACCGGATTGTTCTAATTGGACGCTTGCCTGCGCTCACTATGGCAAGCCTATGACGAGGTTGCCTCGGCAGCCACTGACACCTTAAACGGAGCTAAAAAGGCCATGCTAAGGTTGCCAGTGGTGGAAGCAGTGCGGCAACGCAGACGCATCGCAGCTGCTTATAAGCAGCATGTCCGACAGCAAGAGATTTACCTCACTGTGCGGGCACGAGCAACAATGGTGCTGGAAGTGGGGGTGGTCAATGGCAGATGGGATGCCTACATGGCAGAGATCCCAAGGGTTCCCGCCATTACCCACGACATAAGAGCGCGGCTCCTGCGCGCAGTGTATCTTCTGCCCATGCCTCAGAATCACCGCTAGAGTGACGTGGTCAACAATCCAACAGCCACATGGGAAGGTACACTGGTGAGGGAGGCAGCTTATGCAGTACGCTGGAGTTATGTGAAAGAACAGGCTGCACGGGAGATGGGCCCACAAACACTCGGTCCTTTAGGGTTTCCTCAACAGCCACTGGCTAAGCCGCCAAGAATGACCCCGGCCACACAGAGGCGCAATCCCCCTGCACCACAAACAGGGCAACCACAGGCAGCACCGTCAGCACTTAGGCCGCAGCGCGTATACCAACAGCCAGGACAAGAACGGTTCGGGCCAGGCCGCAGTCAAGGAGGTTCTCAAGACCCAGCTGGTCGAGGGGCGCTTGCCGCACTGCGCTCGACACCATTGGAGGAGACTAAAGCAGCAGGCACCCCACGCACACGCTACCGACGATTCAAGCGGCTGCGCATCCACGCAAACGCAGCCATGATTGCCAACCAAGGCAAGCATGTCACTATCATTAAACGAGCATCCAAGCGTGTGATGCTGAACTCTGAAGTCCAGCCTGTCATCATCGGATGTTACCTCGCACGCGACCTTGGCATCACCAGCGCTGAGCTGATGCCATGCCCATACATGCTCGGCACAGCAAACGGCAGCCGTGACAAGGTGATTGGCAGCACCAAGCAAGCCCTCTGCATTCGCTTGACGGGAGTGGACCGGTCTCACAGCACCGAGGTCATACAGAAGTGTGTGGTCAGCGATGCAGGATCCTTCGACCTATTGCTGAGACATAACTTCAACTTTCTTGTTGGCTTGGGGCTGAACTGCTGGACAGGGAAGGCATGGTTTCGTCCTCATTGGGATGAGGAGGATGGAGAGGTTCAAGGATATCTGCCTCTCGAGCTGGTGGCTTGCACTCGCTCGCACCGAAGGTCAGCTGCAACAGCCACCTACAGGTTGTTGTCGACAACCACTAACAGGTCAGCTGCGACAGCCACCCACATATCGGGTTTCACAACCATTGACAGATCATCTGCGGTGATCACCCACAACTCTGACCAAGACTCTCCTATTCCATACGACGAGTCTCAGGAAGATGCCACTGAAGAAGTGGCCCACCAGAATCCAGCGGAACGCCACTGGCGCGCACAAGTGGTCGCACATCTACTATTGACCAGACCACGGCTCACTTCACGGTTCCCTCTCTACAAGGACCAAGCTGCGGTCCAGGAGCAACACCAGGTGGCTACTAGAGTAGTAGGAATTCACGTATTCCGTCGACAACAAGGCATCACCGTGTTGAAATTGTTTGGAGGTATATGTAGTGGCCTCCTCGCGGTCCTCAACATCGGCGCGACGGTCACCAAGTACTTCTACTGTGACCTTGATCCACACGCACAGCTTGCCCTGAGCCACCACCTGCGCCACCTACACAAATGCTACCCGCAGCGACTGCCGCTATCGGCACTGCAAGGCAGTCTGAAGGCACCATAGGACATCCATTCAATCACTGCGGATCACCTCCTGGCAGTGGGCAACATCGACCTGCTAATAGCAGGATGGGAGTGTCAAGGACACTCCAGAGCAGGCAGAGGCCAAGGACCCGCTGATTCTCGCTCGCAACTGTTCTTGGAACTGATGCGTATTCTCAAAATTCTGCAGAACAACCAGCTGTCAAGGCCTCCAAGATACATAGGCGAGAATGTGCACTCCGAGGACAATAACCGCCATCACGTGGCCAACAGCTTTCGACAGGTGTGTTCTTTACTGGGACACCCTCTCAGAATCAACGCAGCGCGTCATGGCTCCTGTGCTCATCGCGTCAAGTGGACCAACCTAACTACAGTCGAGGATCTTTTTGCTGCTGAATATCTGCACAGCAGTCGTTCACGTAATCTCACCGTCGACACTATCTTAGACCCTGGGCGCACAGCACAACTAGTCACCCGACACGATCACCAGCACTTCTACTAGTGCAACCAGCCTGGTCAACCACGTCGTGCGCTCCCCACTCTGTCGTCTTACCCAGGATCATACGCCTTTTGCAACCACGGCGAAGGCATGGTGTTAGATTTTAACACAGGCCAACTAGAGGAACCCAATGCATGTGAGCGCAAACGCGCCATGGGCTTCTCTCTATGCAGTATCACGGGTTCCATGCTGACCGACAGTCAGCAATGTCAGCTGTTGGGACGCGCGTCACCAATCTGAGGGTACATTGAATTCACACGGATATTAGCATTGCATGCATACATGTGGTTGAATTGATAGCATTCAATATGCAATACATACAAAATTTACATTGTAATGATATTGATGTTGATTGCACGCATTGGGTATCGTATTGATTGAGTGACTTAACATTAAAATAGTATCACATTCATAAGTATTGAGTTTGTGCGGATGCATTGCATATTAATGTTAAACAACAACAGTCAATGATATATGCTGTGTGTAATTTGTATCAATTCATTGACAATCTTGTATTGTTTCAATACGTACTCAACTTACCTCGATGTGGCGTGGATTCAGTAAAAGGGCCATTGATCAACAACATGTAATTTGACAACATTGTCCACATGCAAGTCAATATTGACTTACATATCGATATTGTGTCATGTGTGTATGCAGAATAGTATTGATTGCAATTGTACGTGTACGTGCGCGTGTGCGTGTGCGTGTGTGTGTGCGCGTGCGCGCCTGCCTGCATGTGTGTGTGTACATAATGTGTGCGTGTAAGTTGATGTGTATACCTATGCACATGTAATATGATTATTGCATTATGATATCTGTATCACAAGTAAGAATGTAATGTTCTTGTTCTTGCACTGACTGGTGACCTTATCATACGTATGTATATATTTATATATTATTGGTCAATAATGTTGAGTACAAACTTGAGCAGGTATAGCATGATGAAAGGACTACCCGGTAAATGTTGTACTGATGGCTTGAACTCGATTCGATCGTTGGAAGGTCCGTTACTTGTGTGCGTGACCGTTGGATGCAATTAGTCAACAGCTTGCAGTAAGGTTTTTCAGAATGACTTTGCATTGTGAGTTGTGCAGCGGTGATGCAGGCGGTGGCGGTGGGGGCGG
>RHPI01001292.1:128391-142856 GCA_009103225.1 Chlorokybus atmophyticus | reverse complement strand
TGGCGGGTGACGGCGATGGCGACGGCGGCAGCACGAGGCGCCGACTGGCGGCGCGCGCGCGTGTGTGTGTGTGTGTGTGTGTGTGCTGGTATGGCTGGTAGTGTGGTTGCTAGTGGTTGTAGGGTGTTGCTTAATTGGTTATTTATGTAGAGCTTGTACAATGTTGGTAGAGTAGCAAGTAGATAGGTTGTGTGTTATATCAGCAAGTTGTATGTTTTAGTAACAACATTATTCTGTTTATCTTTACTGCATTGCTACAAGTGCTGCTTGTTAGGGCAAATCACTATATGCTATGTGCGAAGTTGTATGAATTCAATGCAGCATATGGTATCATACAACTGGTATGGAAATAATGGTCTTTACCACACATTAATATGGATTTTGCATGGAATGTTGTCAAGCAATGGTGCATCGATCCCGTATGTATTCTGCATCAAATGGATAGTGAACAATATTGTGTGATGCTGTCAATATGGTCTTCTTCTTCGCATGAAATTGATATGAAGTTGATAATCACAGTGGATTTCATATAAATACCGCAATGATTGACACCAATTTTGTATTGAATCAACGCATGCTCAAATTGGTGATGGCGCCATGGACCAGAACAGCATGGTATGGTTATTAGAAATATGCTTTGCTCTCCAGGACCGCCATGTGTCCTTCCAGGAGCTCGAACACCTGGCGGGGGGGTGGGCCGATCGAGGGCAAAAGATCAAAGCGGCACACACCGCGCTGGAAATCGCCTATATGGAGGAGTGGGCAGCAGTCACTGTGGAGGACATCCCAGTAGTCGCCAACGCTACCTCTTGGTCCCATGCCATTTCCACTGGCTACAGGCCAGACGCGAGAACAACTTGAGGCTCTTCTTAACAAGTGGAGAAGTCAGTTCAGCTTCAGCGTGAAGAAACCGGGCGTTTGCTTAGTTTACCAGATGGACATCGAGCTAGTGGACACCGAACCGGTGTATCGACTCTCCAAGTTGGAAGAAGACTTGGTGGAGCAGAGGTGCAAGGCTCGGCTAAATGCATGCCTTATTGAGGAGTCCACGATGGATTTGGCAGCCGCGACCGTCATGCCCCTGAGGAAGGATTCAGCAGGCAACTGGACAGACCGGCGTATGTGCGGCGACTATCGCCCCCTCAACAACAAAACCAAACAAGACAGGTATCCAATGCCTTCTGCAGAGGGTATCTTTTATGATGTAGGAGACTGTACCGTCTTCAGCATCCTGGACATGCAACACGGGTACAACCAGATCGCCATCAAGGAGGAGGATAAGCACAAGACCTCTTTCTGGGGCAACCGGCAGCTGTACCAGTGAGGTTATGCCCTTCGGACTGAAGAATGCTCCTGCCAAGTTCCAGCGCGTCATAGACAAAGCCTTGAAGGGGCTGAACTTCGCGCGATGCTACATTGACGTCAATCTCTTCTTCAGCCGCAGCAACGAAAAGCACCTACAGCACTTCCTCGATGTGCAGCACATCGAGGAAGTGCTGGAGAGACTCAAGGGGGTGGGGATGACGGTGCACCCCGACGAAGTGCACCTTCTTCACTTGCAAAGTACCCTACCTAGGGCACAAGATTGTGCCCCACGGTGTGTACGCACAGCAGGCAAAGGTGGAGGCCTTGGCGGCTATCCCTGCTCCAACAGACCTTACGCGCCTACGCGCCTTTCTGGGCCTTGCCAACTACTATCGCCGGTTCGTAAAGGACTTTGCAAAGATCGCGCGACCCCTCAACGAGCTTCCAAAGAAGGAAGTGGAGTTTGCGTGGAAGGAGCCACAACAGTCGGCGTTTGAGGAGCTAAAGGGCAGGCTCACCACCGCTCCCATCCTGCAACGCCCTGTCTACAACAAGCCCTTCATCCTCTACACCGTCTGGAGCAAGCTTGAAGTGGGGGCTGTGCTGGCACAGCACGATGAGAACAAGGAGGAGCGGGTGGTGTCGTACGCCAACCGAAGCAACAACAGCGCTAAGGCCAACTACAGCAGCTGCGAGGGGGAGTGCCTCGCGGCAGTGTGGGCTATCTCTTTTTTCAGATCTTTCCTTTTTGGTTGGATATTTTAGCTGATCACCGATCATCAGCCACTCGAGCGGCTGATGACCAACCAACATCTCACAGGGAAACTTGCTCCCCAGGCTCTATTGTTGCAGGAGTATGACTTCGAGATCGACCACCGCGCCGGCCTCACCAACCAGAACGCTGATGGCCTCAGTCGCAACCCTCACCGCAGTACCAACGATGCAACCGGAGCTCGGCAGAGCTCGGCCCTACAGCAGCAGCTCACACCGTGGCGGCCATGTTTGCTGTTGCCGCGCTACGATCAAGGCGCCAGATCAACACCACCGCCACCTCAAGAGCAGAGAAGATTCCTGCCCTTGAGTCTACCGGCCCCACAGTGACCACACCTCTAAGGGACGTCATTGTCCACGCGGTCGACAATGAAGTCGACGACACCGAGCGGGCACCCACCGACACCAGGCATGACATATGGCTGGACAAGCCATCACTCTCCTTCCTTCAATGTGGCCAGCTTTTCCCCAATATGAGTGCACGAGAGAATGATCGTGTCAGTTAACGCACCCGCCACTATTGGTGGGCGGATGGCAAGGTGTATCGCCGTGTCCATGATGAGGACAAAGAGATGCCAACACCAGCCACAAGAGCATCATCGCTGCCCTCCACACTGAGCTTGGACACTTCGGTGTCAAGCATACCATCAGCCTGGTAAGGGTGCAATATTGGTGGTATGGGCTGTCCAACCAGGTGCAGGGGTTTGTCAGTCGCTGCCAACAATGTGACATGGTACGCGCCAGCCTCAACACACGCAGCGCTACCTTGCACCCTCTCCCCATCTCCGGTCTTTTCTATCGCTGGGGACGCGACATCTTGGGAGACTTGGCACCCTCCGAACGTGGCAACCGTTACATCCTGATCACGATTGAGCACTTCTCCATATGGGTGGAGCTGGTGCCATCACCCAACAAGAGCAGCAGGGGGGTGTCTCAAGCCTTCCTCTCCCATGTCCTCAGCCGGTTCGGCAGCTGCGCTGAGGTCATCATCGACCAGGGCACTGAGTTCAGAGGGGAGTTCGACACCCTGCTGAACAGACGTTACATCAATCATCGCCGCACTTCGCGTGACCACCCCCAAGCCGACGGTCTCGCCGAGCGGACAGTACAGACTGTCAAGAAGGCACTCCGCAAGTACGTGCTGGAGTATGAGAAGAACACCTGGGACAACCACCTTCCGTGGGTGGCTTTTATCAAGTTCAGTGAATGCCGATTGTCAAAGCAGGCGGCTCTGCGCGAGTACAGCCCATACTACCTGCTGTTCGGGCGTCCGCCATTGCTTCCCGTTCGTGCACAGCAGGAAGTAGACCGTGTGGTGAACAACCTCGACGATCCCGATTGGATGCACCACGACATTACCACACGCACCACGCTGTTCGAGCACACCGTCCCGATGGCCTTCAACAACCTGCGCATCGCACAGCACCACGACACCCTGTGCTACGAGCGCGTGCGAAGCGGCTTCTACAAGGAGCGCCAACATCGGTTTCAAGCAGGGGACTTCGCCTACAGCATGGCAGCTACCAAGGACACGCTTGACACTTCCGTGGGCCGCACCGTCTACAAGGTACTCAAGGTGTAGCCCACAGGAGTGCTGGACCTCCTCGGTCAAAACGGGGAGAGGTTGAAAGACAACATGGTGAACTGCGCGACATGTTACCTTCCTTACATAGCGGGCTTTGCGCGCATCCAGCACCCTCGCCCCGGCCGCAGCACACGTTGTGAATGCTGCGGCAGCGCCGGCGACGACGCACTCACGATGCTCTGCGATAACTGCAACAAGGGCCTGCATTGCTACTCTGGAGCCCCCATTTGACACAATACCCATGGAGGAGTACTGGTGCGACGATTGCCGCACCAACGGTCCTCCTCACCGGCGTTAACAACCGAGCTCTGGAGCTGGAACCTCGTCAGAAGCTCAGGGTGTGTGGCTTGTTGACTGTGTGACCTACAGCACAGCATGTACACTAAGGAGGACACCGCCTCCACATGTCCGTGTGATTTAGCGACAGCGGAACAGCCCCATCAAGCACTCCTCGCCATCCGAGCTGGGTTATCTTTTACTTTTGCTACAGGTTACAACATGTTGCAGCGATAGGGCTAGGAAGCATGTCTTTCCCTGCAGCGGCCCGAGACGATGTGACCCTCGACCAGACAGCTGTTATGCCTAGTGCCCACGCATACCAGCCTTTATCGGGCATGTCTACATCAAAACCATCGCCCGGCCTACCAGCATACCAGCGCGCGCGCGTCACTAACCAATAGCTAGGTCATGACTCCAGAGTAGCTCACGACCATAGCCTACAGGCACCGCGCGTAGCTGTTCAAATGTGAGTTCAGCTATAAGTTGTGCTATATATCGAGTGACAATTGCTGTGGTAATAGCCCCGACATGACCGTTAGCTTATGTTCTGAACAATCATGATTTGCCTTGTCTAAGTAGTCACATTGTTCACCGGATCAGCTGGTGACACTGTGAGTGAGAAATCAAAGAAGCTTGTGCAACGACTTGAACTGCGAACACGCCATCCCGGTTATCAAGAACCCCCTCACTATGTGAGAGCCTGTGCATGCTCGTGTGTGCATCGTGCTTGTCATCGCTGTGAGCTTGGTATGCCTGGTTGCAGTGTGTTTGTTGGCATTAGTCAGGGCATAGTATCCACCAGTTGCTTGCTTATTCACCTCACTTAACAGTGTAACACATTTTCCGCGCATGCAAAAAACTGTGCAAACAGCACTACCTATAGTAGTGGCTTGTTGATTGTGTGACCTACAGCACAGCATGTACACTAAGGAGGACACCGCCTTCACATGTCCGTGTGATTTAGCGACAGCGGAACAGCTCCATCAAGCACTCCTCGCCAACCGTTGGTGACCGAGCTGGGTTATCTTTTACTTTTGCTACAGGTTACAACATGTTGCAGCGACAGGGCTAGCAAGCATGTCTTTCCCTGCAGCGGCCCGAGACAGTGTGACCCTTGACTCTCCTCGATCCGACACATACAATGTAAGCACAGTGTTCAACAACCATCGTGCTATGTATACAAGCTATAGCTAGCTAGCTACCTTCACAATAGCCCATACCCCGTCGCATAAGCAATGTTGATTTAACATGCATACACATTACCTGTACATAGAATCTGCACATTCACCTCATTTACAATTTACATGTATACAATAAAATAGGCCGTTGTAGTGATGCACTTGCAAACGTTTTGACTATACGCACTTCACTTGATCTGTTTCTACCCGCTGCCGGTGTTTGGGTCCGTGATACTGTGTATACAATTGCAGGTACCCTATGCACACAAGTCCATAGAACTACGGTTGTGTATACATACGCTGTACTCAACAGGCACTGCTGCTGCTATTGCGCCTGCTGTCGGCATCGTGCTTGGTTGGTTGGTGTGCACTTAGCTAGCCAGCCCCCTTTGCGCTAGGGTTTGAACTACAAACCGCGAGTTGTTCGTGATGATGTGTGCTTGACTATGCGCTTGCTTGCGTGCAACTACTGGGGGACCCTCTCTTTTACCTTATACACATGTTTGCTAGCTGTGGCGCTGCTGTGTCAGGTGAAGAGCTTCTTGTCTTGCTTTACCGCTCCTTGCTTGACGTGAGACTGAAGGGCCCAGCGCATTGCCTTTGCCATGCTTGTCTAATACCAATTTGCTATTTTGTTGCTTGACAGCTCACTATCACCGACTTCCCTTGCTCACTGCACAGTTGCTTTGCTAGCGGTCTTGCTACTGTACTTGTATATACATCATATGCGCAATACAACTGCACAGGGCATGCAATGAACATAGCATCAACACCCCTCTCGCAATTTCTGTACACGCCAATTATCACTACGTATGCTGCCCCGCGGCCTGTTTCAGACATTACGTTGTGCACGCAAAGTTGCTTCAATACAATGCGGTATATTGACTCCGCGGCGCGACGACCGTGCGCTTCCACCGTGTCGTATATCTAGCAGATCGTTACAACGCTACTGCTCGTTAGTAAGAATTATATCTCAACGCATGTTAATAGCAACACATTTTAAGTTGACCGCCGGGCTACACAGCGACACCACTACTCAGATTCTACCACCCCATTAGTTGCATAAGTTAGTACATGCAGTCATAAATTACCTTGAACATGGGCTACTTTACATATATAGCACAAGAAGCAGGGCATGTATGTGCTCGCGCTACTCACGTGTTGCGTTGCAGGTGCGCATCAGCCCGCTGCCATTTCAAATATAGGTCATTGCAACCCTCATAATCCACAACTCGCTAGCATCAACTCTGCGCATAAGCAATGGCTCACATGCACAGAGGCAAATGGCATGTTCTATGCCTAATAATACAATACTCCACTAATACTCCAACCGCACCCCCCCACCCTGGACTTGCACCATCTTGGCCTTCTTCTGCACCATCTGTATGCATTGCAGCACATCCCCCACTTTGTAGTCAGTCCACTCCGAAAGCACCAATCCACACTCAGTGTCTTTGCCAACACGCTCCACATCCAGCTTGTGCCGCCGCAAAGACGCACAAAGTCCTTCATGCACAACGGTGCCATTACGCAAGAGCTGGAAGCGAGCATTTCTTTGCATAAATCCATCCTTGACGCGCACACCCGCTACGGCAGAACCCTTGCTCTTCAACTCAAACACCTGCAGAATTTCCGCCTGCCAGCAGTACAGTCTTGAGCACACAAACCTCACCAATTGGATGAGCAACAGAACACGCACCGATAACAACGAAAAGGCTCAACTAGTGTCTGAGACTGTGACAACTTAACCCTAAAGATGGCTCACCTTGCCGGCAACGACACTCTCTTCCGCACCCTGAACCTTGGATGCTGCCAAGTTGCAAACGTCTTCAAGCAGATGGTATATGACGCGATGCTGGCGGATGGCGACACCTGCCCGCTTGGCGGCTGCTTCAACTGCTGCACCGCCTGCCCGCACATTGAAAGCAACGATTGCAGCTGCAAAATCCGTCGCTCGCAACACATCCTTCTGTGAAACCGGTCCCAAACCTAAATGGAGAGTGCTTTCACTACACAGCGGACACTCTCTTGCACTGACAAACACACATGCAGCACACCAGCCGACCAATAATCAATACACTCACCTGTTTCAATGATATTGATCTCAACCAACTCACTGCTCATGTTTACCACGGCCTCACGAATCGCTTGCGCCGTGCCATCCACATCCGCTTTAACAATGACATCCAGCCGAGGGGTGGGGGCTGCCACAGGCTGCATATGATTCTGCTGACCGCCCTCAGCAGAACCACCCGCAGCTTCCTTGGCTGCATCAGCTGAAGCTTGTGCCACCTCAGCAGTGCGCTGCACATTCGCACGAGCCTCCTCCCACTTGCGTTGCTCGGCGCGCTCAGTTCGCATCTGACTCACCTGCGAGCCACCATTGCATTTGCCTTGACTGTGATCAGCGTCAGCTACAATATGCGGGCAACCAACCAGAGGCAGGGCGAGAATAATTGCCATGAGCAGCTGATAATACCTTGCGAGCCCTTTCTTCGCTTGCTACAACCAGCAACTCGTCACCCGCAGAGGGCACACCCCGCAGACCTGTTATTTCCACTGGTGTGGCTGGTGAGGCTTCCTCTACCTGCAAAGACCGACTGTCGGCAACCTAGACGTAACGGCAAGTAGCAACGTGCACCTTTGTATCCCTCTCTCACCAAGTGCGTACCTGATGTCCTGCCATGTCGCACATGTGCCGTACTCGTCCCCATTCTGTGCCAACAACCACATATGCTCCAGGGCGCATAACTCCACTTCGCACAATCACCGTAGCCAAGGGGCCTTGCCCTCGGTCCAATCGCGACTCAACCACTACGGCTTGTGCGTCCCTGTCCTGGTCTGCGCGCAGATCCATGGTCTCCGCCTGCAGAGAAGAGTTACCTTACAATGTAGTTGACTGTAAAACAACCCACATGCCTAACAACAGACAATATAAGCAACAAAACGACTTAAATTACCTGCAGCAACAAGGCCTCTTCTAGTGCATCAAGACCTGCTCCTGTCTTGGCTGATATCTCAACGACCTGTATGTTGTCGCGCGAATGCAATCACCGAGCGTAAGCACTAAGTATGTCGGAATCAAGCAGCACGCAAATCAAGTGACATACCTGTACATCACCTCCAACTTCCTCCAACTCAACACCCAACTCCAAAAGTTGCTGCCGCACTCGCTTTGGGTCAGCACCATCCTTGTCACACTTGTTGATGGCAACAACTATTGGTACGCGCGCGGCAAGGGCATGCTCGAGAGCTTCTTTCGTCTGTGGCATGATACCTGCCATGCACATTATGATGTCATAAACCGCACAATGCTGGACAGTGCACACGGCTCAGACAGCATGGCATAAGCCGAACATCAACACAGCAACCACACTCACCATCATCAGCAGCGACGACAAGGACGACAATATCTGTGATTGCAGCCCCTCTAGCACGCATTGCGGTAAACGCTGCATGTCCAGGCGTGTCCAAAAATGTGATACTGGCACCGCTTGGTAAGGGCACGACAAATGCACCAGTGTGCTGCGTAATGCCCCCGAACTCCCCAGCAGCAACTGATGTCTTGCGAAGAGCGTCTAGCAATGATGTCTTGCCATGGTCAACATGTCCCATCACTGTGACAACTGGGGGTCTGGGCTTGAAGCTTGCCGCGTGTGTTTTGTCAGTATCCGCAACGGCGTCCACAAACCTGTTACACAACATGCGCTTACCAATCTGTATAGCCCATTCCAACATGCATTTCGAGCACCGGCATTAATTGTAAAGCAAGGAAAACGCATGCACTCGCCCGAATAACATGTGATTGTGTCAATCAACTAACATCTTTTGGCCATTTGCACAAATGCGCACCTACCCACAAGCATAAAGCAGCACATGCAAGAACTGCGCACGGGTATGAAGGGGGGGGGGGGAGATGATCAGGGAACAACATGCTAAGGGTGCGAAAATGTACCGAGTTGGGATTCTCAACACTGTTATGTACCTTTGAGCAACTCTTCTGGTGTCCAAGCCAAGCTGCATGGCTGCAAGCTCAGCACTGTCAGCCCCCAGGTATGCATCGACTTCCGGGCACTCATCACCCAGTTGATTCAATGCGCCTTGAACAGCTTCAAGTTTTACACCAAGCAAACCAGCCAACTGCCGTATGGTCACTTGCTCTGGAATGTCAATCACTTTGGGTCGCTGGACCACAGTCTTCTGTTTGAACGCGTGAACCGGTGGCTGGGCTGCTGTGGGTCTCCAGCCACGCGTAGCATACTTGTGGGCATCCCTGTTGAGCACGACGTTCAGACAGCATACCTGCAACACCCACAACCAAACCAACAACCAGTGCTGTAACACACAGGCACCGAGCGCACAACACACTTGTATATCACAATCAAACACAGGCGCAAATGAGCTCAGCTATACACAGCTTAGACAAGCCTGCACCCAACCCAAGCCTGCCCCTATTGCTTGCAGACCACTGCATTACAGTCTGCCACACCCAGCACACCAACTGCTGCCAACTACTATGGTATGGAACACCCAACTACTCCACCACAGGCTGTATAGAAGCCGCTGCACACGTGACATACATCTGCTGTCTCACTGCGCAGCCCATAAACAAGCCAACCACCTTTGACGACACAATCGTACTTAGAAGACCACTGCATGTTTCTAAGAGTTACCACTTCCACGCATACGTACATGCACACCTGAACAACTATGTAAGTCATCACAGCAAAAGTAACACCTTTACTGGACCTATAACTATGTGTCCTGTTTCGCAACAGTCAACGTTGGACGCACCTGCCAGACGTAGAAGCAGCACCTGCAGCCGGTGAGCTCTCACTGCGCTGTGGCTCAACAGCAGGCGATCCAGAACGCGAGTCTCGATTGCGAAATCTATCTTGCCAACTGCCAGCACCACGACCACCATGCGAGTTGTTTTCAGTTCTTCTGTATGCCTGCTCTTGCCTAGGAGCACCTTGCGCAGCAACTCGACTATCGTTCCAAGTCCTGCCGTCGACACCGCCCTGCCGAGGTGCCTGATGGCGTAAAGCTTGCCTGAAAGTCTCCCGATTGCCAATGCTGTCGCGTTCTTGCCCTCTACCGCGGTCATTATTGACTTTACCGTATGCATCTCCTCCTCGCCAAGGCTGAGTGCTGCTCTGGTTTGCATACCCGTCGCCGGCATTGCTGGCCACAGGGCGCTGACGGAAGCGGTCTTGCCAGCTACCCCTGCTCTGGTTACTGCTGCTGCTGCTAGCGCCGTCTACACGCTCAAATCCAGCACCACGCTGCTCTTGCCTTTGCTCCAGAAACCCTTGCCCGCGCCCAACTACGCTGCCGCCCTTGGGTGGTACTGCGGGCTGGTGCTGCTCAGTGTCGTCATCTGCCTCCTCTAGCGCAGCACTCCTCCATGCACTGGACGCATAGCTCCTGATCATCAGCCGCGACCACAAGCTGTGATCGCCGGTGGCAGCTGTGACAGTGCCAGCTGCCTTGGCCGTCTGCAACAGCCGCCGCACCATGCTGCGCTCCATGCTGACACCGTCGCCAGCGCCAACCCCCTGCCCTGGCCAGCATGTAGACGAGCAGCTTCTAGTCCCTGCTACGCAATTGACGCCACCCTTTCCGACGACTACGGCACCGCCGCCGCCGCCGCCGCCGCCGCCGCCGCTGCGGTAACGGCAGCCAAATATTCGCCTCTGAACAGCAGCGCCGATTACCGACAGATAGCGATGGCAACGCAGCTTGTTACAGTGGCTTCCTCTTGTGCTGCACGAGTTGTGCATTGCCAATCAGCAGCATTAGCGACAACTTTTAGCTAACGCGCTCAAACCGACTTCGCTATTCCGCTTCTGCCCTGTGCTTGTTACCCGCCCAATAAGTTTTGCGGGCGTGCGCCTAAGCGGACGTGATTGTTGATGGGAGCAGCACACTAGAGCTTCATCAAGTGTTGTCCAGCTTTGCTGTGCGGCAGTGTTGGAGCTTGCTTTGCAGCATGACGACATGCGCTTGGCCGCTTCCGTCTTGGTGAAGTGGTTGGTGCAAAGGAGCCAGTAGGCTTATTCCCAGCGACACAGCCAAGTCCCCTGTGATGGGTTGTTGTTTCTGCTCCTGTTTTGCTGCTGAGTGTTGTGCTAGGTTGGTGAGCTTCTGAGGCTTCTAGTTGTTTGGTTGCGTTGGTCGAATGCTGTGAGATCCTACCGCACAGAGCTGAGAAGCAACCACTGCTTGCGTGTTGTGTGCATGCTGCCAGCACATCTTCTGGCTCATGAGGGTTGAATGTGTGACCAACTGGCCTGCCTGCAATGATCCCGAGCGACCTTTACCGGTTGCACAACCTCTCCCAAAGTGATGTGACTAGGCTAGTGCCGCTTCCGTCGGTTCCAGTTATTTTTGGAGGCCACAGCCAGCACTTGTCTCTAAGGGATGGAGGGCTTCCCTACACACAGCAAGAGCTGCAAGCTGCTGCAGCTGACGGCCCATTGCTGCAGCAAGTGACCGACCTGCTCCGGCAATCAGACATAAGCTACCTGTAAGTCCTAAAATCTTGGTCGCATGTTGAGTCTTTCAAATCAGTGTTGTAGTTACTATCGTTGGGTGGTATGCCATGCACAGCATTTAGGCAGGAAGAGTACTGTCAAGTGAATATGTAGCCTTGGTAAAGCACAACAGTGTGACCTTGCTAGCAGTGTACTGCACAGAGCCTACATAAGCTTAACAAGGTATGCACTACCTTGAGGATTGTCTGCGCATTGGTGTAGTTGGCTAGGTTTTGTCGTGTACAGTGGAGGGTTGTTTACAATACTACTCACTCAATTATATCATACTGCTTGCTCACGTTGTGGTTGCATCCAATGCATCCAGAGCACTGCGGAAGCCGCGCACAGCACGTTCCGCGTCACCTCTGCCAGGCGGTAGTGACCTCAGGGAAGCAATCCTAAGCGCTGAACCTACAGCCTTTGCAGCCTTCCTGACAGGTGGGTGTTTGAAATGTTTACGCGCGGATTCATCTTGCCTGTCGTTGCTGTTGCACTGCCAGCCACCTTGCTCGTCAACTTCAACCCCTTGCAGGTCATCCACCTCCCACATATAGCGGTGAGCTTCAGGCTATCACCCCTGGCGCTCCCTCGGATGATGCCCTTGCCCAGCACTTGCGAGGGCTGTTCAATGCACACAAGGGTGGCACTGCACGCCCGGATGTTGTACAGGTCCGTTGTTATTGACGGCGAGTATATTACAGCCAGCCCAGCGCTGGTGCAGCTCCTTGAACTGTGGCGCTACACAGTTGTAGATTGAGAGACTAGACTGGGTTTTCGTGCTTTGGTCCGCTGGCAAGCTGATGGAGCTGTTGCTGCAGGGGGCCGGCTCTGGTACCACACAGTCAGAGCCTCTGCGAGTTGATGACTTCTATGTGCAGAAGAAGCCAAGGTCCGCAGCCGTCCGCAAGCCCTTCAGCAAGCCGGTTGCTGCACCTGAGCTACATGGTATGGGCCGCAAACGTTTCAACACGGGGTTTGTGTTTCACAGCATCGTACCATGCTTCATGGCTGTGCATTGCTGTGCAGGTAGTGTGGAGGACAGCTTCTGTCGGTTACTGGACAACCTGTTTGCCAAGGTTGACACAGTGGACGAGCAGCAGTTGTGGGACTTTTGTGATCTGAGGAGCCTTCATGATGCTGTCGTTGTTGCGGCCTCCAAGGATAAGCTAGCTGAGGTGCCTTTGGAGCACCTGTCACGGTTGGTTGAGACACTGGAGAAGCAGGTGGAGTTTGGGCAGGGAACCCAGCTTAGCGAAGAGGATGATGTAAGGCAGTTGTTTAGGGTGAGGCAGTTTTCGGTTGATGTGTCAAACTGATGCCGTTGCCTGCGATAGGTTCGATCTCCTGAATATCAATCAGTCACGCTGGCGTTAGAAGCCTGCCAAGTTTGCCTTGCAGTATTGACAGCGCCCAGAATGCCCAAGCAAGTGTACAAGGAAGAGGCAAGCAGCTATCTGATAGCACTGTTTCTCACAACTTGCTTTTGTGAGATGATAGCATGATGCTTGCCAGGTCATTGACACACTTGTGGAGGTTGTTCGCTTCCACATGACCCACAACATTTTCCCTGCGTTTGACCCTAGTTTCCGGCCAATCAACACGAGATCAGCTCTTGAGAACCAAGAGGGTAAGGATTTGTCTGCTGACATTTGGGTTCTGCATCTGCTGGTGATGTTATTGATAGGACTTCAGTAGCTTGTGCCGACTGCGTGAGCAGGACCGGAAGGTGCCGATGCAAATGACACTGCGGGCAAGGCTGTGGCAGTTGGCAAAAAGCGCAAGTCCTTGTCCAATGCAGCATTGCAACCTAGAAGGTCGACAGGCAGGTACGTTCATTGAGGCGTATAGCTCAGTGCCGTAATGTCCAGATTACTGTGCAAATTGACATGTCTCATGCACTCCAGGATATCTGCAGTCGCGGTCAACATCATGCACAAGTTGCGCACGTTGCTGGGTATGCTGGCACAGCTTGTAACCCTGCAGAGACTACCAGACAGCACTGTCTTACAGCTTTGCAGCAGTGCAGTAGCTACGTTGCCCGTCGAGGGCATCCAGCTGCTGCAACTTAAGGCTATGAGCCTTGTTTGCGGGGTACGCATTAGCGGCAAGGCAGCAGGCG
Organism: Chlorokybus atmophyticus; assembly: GCA_009103225.1. NCBI lineage: Eukaryota > Viridiplantae > Streptophyta > Chlorokybophyceae > Chlorokybales > Chlorokybaceae > Chlorokybus > Chlorokybus atmophyticus. Next base: position 129,083 of record RHPI01001292.1, on the reverse strand, counting down.
CTCAATCTGTCTGTTTGCTGAGCGCACACACAATCAGACTTGCTGTGTGTGTGCAACATGCCAAGGTCATGCTTGATATGTGCTCACCACCAATTGTGGCTGCAGGTCTTCAGTGAATATCCGGACCACAGATTGATTATCATGGACAGTTTGTTGTCAACGCTCTGGAAGTTGCCAACTGCCAAGCGTGGCCTTCGCTTGTACGCATTGCCAGAAGATGACAGCACATCTCACATTCAAGTGTTTGTTGCACTCCTGCTACAGTGCATACAGGCGGCAGTATCCATTCCCACCAGTGGCGCCACAGATGATCAAGCTGAAGGTGATGCGCTCTCGTCTACATGTCATGGTGTATGTAGTTGAAAAGATGTCCCTTGTAGCCCATCACCATCGTGAGGTTGTGAAAGCTTGGTGTTCTTGCGCTGGTGTAATCATGACAATCAAGCTGCAGCAGGCTGGTGGGAGCCTGCCTTGGAGTTGTCAAAGTATTTTTGGATGCATGTACTGCAGAAGTGGGCCGGAGGCAAGTCCCAGGAGACGGATCCCAAGTGCGTCACTGAGAACATATTGACTGATCTGCTGCTTGTCATGAACATGCCAGAGTGGCCAGCTGCTAGCGTCGTCCTGCAGGTCAGCTTGCCTGTAAATGATTGGGGGGGTCGCTAGGGTATACCTTGAGGCTGATGCCCCCC
>RHPI01001292.1:83168-128065 GCA_009103225.1 Chlorokybus atmophyticus | reverse complement strand
CCCCCCCCCCCCCCGCCCCAGTGTGTCTTGTAATCAGCGTACAGCAACCCATATTGTCTTTCTACAGGTGTTCTGCAGCTTACTTCTTGGGCCTCCTGGGCTGCAATCAAGTGATGGTGCAGTTCGATTGCTTGCAATAGAGTTCGTAGGGCTTGTGGCTGCCAGACTGAAAGCAGACTCAGTGCTTGCCGTGAGCGATGGCACTGCTGTGCTTGCCACTGACAGTGACGAGCCAGCCATGAGAACCTTCTGGGCTGGATGGAAGGCACAGGTAAAGTTCTCCTTTCTATATGTTTCACGTTGAGATACTTTTGTTTGTGTACTACTGTTGCGCGCCTATGCTAACAGCAATTCATGTGTAGAGGCTGGCTGCCGCCAAGCAAACGGTGGCACTGTCACGTGGAACGTTATCAGCGCCCATTGCAGATGGTCAACAACAAGAAAGCACACTCCACAAGGCGGATGCTTCTGTCGTCTGCAGGCAGATTATTATCAACTACCTCACAGACGCTATGCACAAGGAAAGTGACTCCAACGCATTGTATGCCCGCAGGTGATCTTCGTGGGTTGCGGTTGGAAGATGCAGTAGACAAACGACTGAGAACATAGGCTTGTGGGCTGTAATCAGTAAACACATGCACTGTTTGGCAGGTTCTTCATCTCTCAGACCTGCAAGGACATTGGAGTTGCTGACAGCTGGAAGTGGCTAGCAGCGCAGTGGGAGGTTCCACCGAGAACCACATCGGACCTGGATACTCCCATGCCTCGAAGAGTAGCTGTGTCTGTTGTGCGCGTGCTTGCACAGCAGCGGCCGCTTGCTCGATCATTTGATCGCCTACTGGATCAACTTCTGGTATGACTGTGTCTGTGACTCAAGAAAACAGTGCATGCAATGGTTTTGGGTTGACATCCTCATGAACACTTTTTCCCAATGATGTTTCAGGGGCGGATGTTTGAAGGGCAATCAACTCCGCGTGCTCGAGCTCTCAAGGCGGTAAGTGGCATATGACCTTTGTGCGTAATGCACACTGTGGGCGACAAATCAACTGGTACTGCCAGGTTTGTGCTATTGTTGAAGCAGATCCCAACGTGTTGGGTGAAGAGCGCGTGCAGCGTGCTGTGGAGGCTCGCTTTCTGGACAACTCTATTTCTGTGCGCGATGCGGCCATGGAGTTGGTTGGCAAACACATTGTGGCAAACCCTTCGTTTGCACTGCAGGTTAGAACCTTCCCACATTCACCAGTTGGTTCTGTGGTACTGCTTATGGCACTTCTCCCTCTGACTCCACATGGCGCAGTACTATGACCGTGTGGCCGAACGAATCATGGACACTGGAGTGAGCGTGAGGAAGCGTGTGACCAAGATTCTGCGGGACATATGCTTAGGGCAACCCGATTTCCCAAAGGCCATTGATGCCTGCACACGCGTCATTCAGCGCATATCTGATAACGAGCCACAATTGCAGGTGCGCTTGTGTGTGACGCGTGTTTCTGCTGTCTGCCAAACAATTGCGTCAATGAGCCACTCATAGACTTCTTATGGATCTGCCTCAGGACCTGGTAGCAAAAACGTTCCACCAAATGTGGTTTGAGTCCAGCCAACCAGACCTGAATGCAAATTCTGCCTCGAACATTGCAAGCAACCTAGCTGCCGCACGAGTGCTGGAGCAAAAAACACAACAGTTAGTTGCTGTGCTAAGCGGTCTGCCCACCAACGCACCACTTGTCTCTGTGATCAGCCGGTCATTGGCACTTGACAAGAGTGCGAGCGACACCACTTCCTCAAGTCCGGTGCGGCAGCGATGCGAGAGAATGTGTGCCTGCCTGATTGAGCTCATCCTCAAGGTGGAAGAGAACTCAACGGAAGGTGTTGAGGCCAGGATGCTTCCGTATATGTCTGCACTGCATGCGTTTTGTGCAGCAGACCCATCATTGTGCGTGCCTGAGAGAGACCCCTGCCAGTACGCCAGCACGCTTCTACCATATCTGAAGAGCACTGCCACTACGAAGGAAGCGGCACAGCTGTTGCAAAGCTTGATTTCCGTCCTGGACGCTGTATTTCCTCTGGTTCAGCGGCCGCCAGCAGCCTTAGCTGAAGGGGTGGCACAGGCGCTGCGCACACTGATTCTTCGGCAGTCGTATCTGTTTACTGTTCACGCTGCTGTAAAATGCCTTTGCACGCTGGCAAAGTTGGAAGCCATTCCTTCTGCTCCAGTGCTAGGTTTATCCCAACGATTTTACGGCGTGCTTCATGATGGGCAAAGCGCTGCACTCAATGCAACTCTCAAGGCGCACGTACTACGCAGCCTTTTTGTCTTGGGGCATTTCTGCCGGTACTACGCTGATGCCATTGATGCTGCTGCATCAACCGTGGAGAATGGCGTAAGCATCGAGCAGGTCCTGCAAGTCTACCAACACTACATGCTGCTAGGAGAGTTCGACATTCAGCAGCGTGCACTGCAAGGCTGTGGCTTCATCATGATTGCACGTCCCAAGCTGCTTCTGTTGCCGAGTATTGAAAAGCTAGTTGTCGCAAAAATTGATGAAGGCAGCGACCCGCGCCTGAAGACACAGATGCTGCGAAACTTTTGCGACTTCTTGCAGGAAGATGAGGCACGCATGGGAGGTGCTATCGACCTTGCTGAGGAAAAAAGCAAGAGCAAGTCCATCAGAAAAGCTCCTACGGATGAAGCACTTCTGGTCGCTGCAGGAGCTGGGGACACCAGTGCCAGCAGCGGTGTTGTGCAGGTCGGTTACTGCACTTCCACCATATGTGAGACATGCCACAGATTGCTGTGACCTTGTTCCTGGGGCTTACTGGACTCTGTGGCAGCTGTATTGGCAGTACATACTCCAGGCCCTTACCCATTGCGTGGTGGACGTGCGGAGTATGGCGTTGAAGGTGGTTGAGCTTGTGCTGCGTCAAGGCTTGGTACACCCAATGACATGCATTTCGCGATTAGTTTCACTGGTGGTTGATCCTGAGGAGCAGATCCGCAAGTCAGCACACCACATATTGGAGAAGTTGCACGAGAAGTAAGTCAACTCGCCTGTGACTATGCAAGGCTGTGGCTGAGCCCTCTCTTTATTGCAACTTGACGCAGATACCCAACCTTCTTGGAAGCGCAGCTTGGGGATGGGCTTCAGTTATCATTTGGTTTGTGCCGAGCACTGTGTGCACAAGCCAACGGACAGGCTGTACATGAGCCGGCGCAGATCCCCATGACCCTTGAGTTGAAAGAGGGCTTTTCACGTTTGTACAAACTAATGCGTGTATCGCGAGCATCAAGAAACAAGTTCATCTCAGCGCTGCTTCAGAAGTTTGAAGAACCTCCCAGCCAAAACAATGGCGGGCTCATTTTTGCTCTGTGAGTTGGCCGTTATGCATCCTGTGCTCATGTGCCCCGCCTTGGCAAATGTTCAGGCAACGTCTTATGTCGAACACCTTGCATGTGCAGGTATCTTGTCAGCATTGCAGCCTTTCTGCCTTTCACTCTTCTTGATGAACCCCTGTACATAGTCTACACCATCAACCGCATTGTCACGCTCAAAGGCAGCAGCTTGCTGTCCTCGTTGAAGATGTTTTTTGGCAAATCCGAACACGAAGCGCCAGTTCACAATGGCAGCACTGGCAACTCCCGTATACCATTGCCGCCTCAGGTTCAAGTAAGTGGCAGTGGTGTTGTTACTCCGATGGCTGCACACGTGGATGAAAGGGAGGTCGTGTGTTTGTGTTTGCACTATTGCATGTGTCTATTGCGTATGTACTACGTCATAGGGTCCTGCAATTGGTCAACAGTTGTGATATAACTTGCTGATCCTGTGCACTGCCACACAGAGAGATTGCGACCATGTCGTAGCACTCTCCCTGCTGCTTTTGCTCAAGCAGCACATCAAGATTTGTTATGGCCTGACTGACGGCCGGTGCCAGGTATGCAGACGAGTATTACCTTCGCTGTTGCCTGCAGGAAGGAGTTCTTCATAATGCTTTAGTGAAATTGATGCTGGTGTATGTGGCAGTTTGGTGTCTCGATTGCATTGCTGATGCAGATGGGACAAATTGGTTGGCAGCTAACCTGCTGTGGTATCATACAGCAATATTCACCGAGTGAAGCAATGCGGCCAGGCGAAACAGTCACCAGTTTTCATCAGCAAAGAGCATTTGATACTAGTCAATTGCCATTGACAGGAGATACTTCTAGCTTTGAGTTCTACCGACAGCGCCATCAGGTACAGATCAGATTGACAGGTACATTAATCGTGATCTCAACAGCCAGCTGATTTTACTACCACTCTCCAGGTTTTCAAGCAACTCATGAAGGAAGATGCGATTAACGACTTTAACCTGGCACCAGCAAAGCGCAAAGAAAAAGGCTCAGCAGCACCGAATCCCAATGGTGTCGGTGCAGCACCTGTTCGCAAGCAGATCAGGCAGACACCAAACTCTGGTCGCAAGAAGCCGCACAGCCGCAGTCTCACTGTAAATGGGTCCAGCGATGATGCAATGCCTGAGGGCGCTGATAGGGAACGGACTGGCGCTGTCAAGCCCAGAAAAAGGAAGCTAACACTGTAGTGAGAGTATAGCTGTAACGCACATTAGTGCATAAGTGGCCAAGCACCTTTGCCTAGGTGGGCACCATTGCCTTGATGGTCGCAATGGCCGCAGGCTCATTGCGAGTGAGTTCCAATGGTAATGCAACGTGCGCCTGGTGATGTCAAATGCCACGAGTTCATTGCCGCATGCCCATCGAACCAGCTCACCATGTCATATTGTTGTTGATTATGTTGGTTTGCTGGGGGCTTCATTGGTGGCCAGCCCATGTGCTTGCCGTTGTTTGTCTTTGCTGCAGAGCGAGAGCGAGAGCGAGAGAGCGAGAGAGCGAGAGAGAGCGAGAGCGAGAGCGAGAGAGAGCGAGAGCGAGCGCGAGAGCGCGAGAGCGCGAGAGCGCGAGCGCGAGCGCGAGCGCGAGCGAGAGCGCGAGCGAGAGCGCGAGCGAGAGCGAGAGCGCGAGCGCGAGCGCGAGCGAGAGCGAGAGCGAGAGCGAGAGCGAGAGCGAGAGCGAGAGCGAGAGCGAGAGAGAGAGAGAGAGAGAGAGAGAGAGAGAGAGAGAGAGAGAGAGAGAGAGAGAGAGAGAGAGAGAGAGAGTGGCCGTGCTCCTACTTGTGTGCTGCTGATAGTATGATTATGCATGCCTCAATGATTAATGGGGTGGGTGGTATAGTAGTTATAGTTAGACTAAAGTTGAACCCAGTGCTGGCATGCCACCGCACGTAATGATGAGCTTATGGATTTTGTGGGCATGTGGCAATGTGTGACTATGCAACATACTGCACATGGTTACGGTTGTTTTATATGCTAATTAGTGTATATATCTATATATTTATATATTACACTGAACAGCATATACACTTGCGGGCCCACCTCCTTAACACTTATCTCTCGTTGCCTCAAGTTGTCTACTGCCTAAATGCTTGCTTGCCTTGCTGCCCCGCCCTCAGCCCTCGTCCTCGCCCACGGCACAAATTTTGGTGGAGCACTTACCTGGTTGTGCCCCTGCCCTTATGCGTGTTTGCTTACTTGCTTGCTTGTTAAAGGTTCCGCTTGCTTGCTGTGTGCCTAGATGTTGCGTGCGCTCCAACATCCAACTCATTGAAAAGCTCATACACCCTGCCCTACTTACAATGTTGTATTCACAGTGCAAGTGCATCAAGCTATCGTTCCAGTCAACATGGGAATATGATGAACCATACAGCAACTCGCAATATTGTTGGCACATAGTGCAAATGAAGCAGAGCATTTGCATTGATTGGACATCCTTCTAGTACCGTTGCTGAACCCATATCAAATATGTTATGCAATCAGCCAAATTTGGATCTGATGTTATTGCGTCCCTATGAATTATAATGCTTGTTTGCCGTAACAGCATTAATCGTCAGTAATAGTTCAACGGCAACAGACTTGCTGCATATCACACGCATTATGAGTAATCAGCATTAAGTGTTTCTTATACATGGATGTTATTGCTGTCATTTGCATCATAACGCAGTGTGTTAAGGATGTTGGTACCAATAGTCACAATTCATGACATAAATAAGACATCGGCTCATTAGGCGCACACACTACCGGAATTCCACGCTGCTGCCACCAATCAACGGCACGGCAAACTCCGCAGAAAGGGGCTCCCAACCACGATGCAAAAGGCGCGCACTCACGCCCACTGAAACAAACGACGCCAACGCCTCGCGCGGTCACTGTCAACATATGATATGGCGGCGGCGACTCTCGCGCCGAAGCTTAAGCTGACGCTTGCCCCTGCCTAGCCAGCTGATTTCACCACTGAGGTTGAGCTGGAGTTTACACGTAGCCGCGCAGCCACTGTTTGTCTGCCTCCTTCACGCCCTCGTCCTTATCCTCGTCCTCGACCTCGTGTTTGTCGCCATGGAGGCGGAGGAGGAGCCGTCGGAGCCCCTAAATACTCTCATGCAGATCCTGGACAAGAGGACGGCCTCTGTGAAGGTGTCGCCTCGCCCGCCCGCCTCATCGGCCTCAGCAGCAGCAGCCAACATCCTGCTGCCGTGGGGCAAGCTTGAGAGGCAGCTTGAGCGGCAGATGAAGGTGGCGGAGCTCAGCGCCCCGCCGTCCAGGCTCCACCCCATCATCATCCTGCATATCATCTCCCGCGGCGGGCCCGTCCTCGACGTCACGCCAGCCGGCGACCCCGACAGAGACAAGCTCAACCACGCCGAGGTGCAGAAGTTCCACAACTTCTGCCTGAACAACGCTCAGGTCGGCAAGCATACCACCACTTCCAAACTCTATTCCACACTTCATAACGACAGTTACACCAGCAGCAACAATTACCACTACAACAACAACGACAACAGCTGCCAAGCGCGCTGCTTAAGCAGCTTGAACAGCAGCCGGCAAGCATGCGCAGCTAGCGGCTGTTGCCATAACCCATCCAACCAACACAGCGGCAAAGCTGCTGGCCCATCACATCAGCACAGCAGCGGAGGCCTTGGCTGCCAGCTGTTCCAGCAATGTGCCGATAACGGCATGAATAGGCTCCTATGCGAGAGATTGGCCCGTCCGAGTGACAGCTGGCTAGCGCTACTGCTGCTGGCAAAGGCGCAGTCAAACACCGCATAATTCTCAACAGTTTGGATGGCCATTGAGCCAGAGAACCCTAACAGCTGGCTGAAACTCAGCTCAGCTCAGCTACCAGCATGCAGCCGCAGCTTGGTTGGCGGCCGCAAACCAGCAACAGCTAGTTACCCCTAACAACCAAGCTGTTGTTTACCATTACGTTGAGCTTGCAGTTGGTAGTGCTGACGGCAAGCTCATTAACTGACACACACACCTGTACACTAATGCACTCATTGCTGTTGAGATCAGTCACCCATAAGCTTGTTTCACAGCTGCTGGCAAACAGCATTGCTGGCAGTCAGCCCGGGCTTACCAGCATGCTGACTGCATGCAATGCGGTTTACTAGCAGCGTTGTGTGTTAGCCTCACGGTCTGTGACAGGCCAGCTGTGCAGCTGTCACACAAACTATACTGACCAGCACCTAGAGTCCGTTGAAACCATGCTTGCTTGCTGATTAAGCTCTATCTTTGTGCAGACGGCCATTGTTGAGCTGCAGAGTGGGCTGGAGCTGCATCTTGTGCCCGTGCGAGCGCGTGCTGCAAATGGGCCGCCCATTTTCTGGGGCTTTGTGTGCGGCAAAGGCGAGTACAAAAGGGCTTGCAAGATGCTTGTCGAACGCCGCATGGGGCTGGTGCTGGACTTGGATGAAACTGTTGTGGTTGCAAACTCGACGAAGTCTTTTGACGACAAGATCGAGGCGGTACAGGTGAGCACTCCTCACGCTGTGTTCAACAATGCTACTGGTCATGGTGCAGACTACTCATGCGTGTGTGTGCGTGTATGCACGCATATGCATATGTGCATGTGGTGACGGGCACACTTGTGTGTGCTCGCAGCGGCGCATTGCGGAGTACAGCCAGTCATCGCGAGTTGCGGGCTGGCAAGCTGAGTTGGAGAGGCTGAAGGCAGACCGCCTCCTGCTGCAACAGTACAGAGACACTGACACTGTCACTTTAGAAGGACGCAAGCTGCGTGCGGTCAGGGAGGTTGTGCAGGGCGGTGCTCACAACGGCGGGCAGACCTTCACACGCCCGGTCATTCGCATCCCTGATGGCACTGCAGTGCTGACCAGAATTGAGCCAGAGGTGAGCCTAGCAAGGTTTCACACGCGTTGTGACGGTTGCGTTGGGCCGTCACTTACACAATGTGCATGCGCAACATCAGGACCGCGGTACCAGCATGCTTATGCACGTGCGGCCCTTCTGGGAAGTCGTGAGGCGCTATCTCGCGGGTTCGCAAGGGCGGAGGCGATACGACGTGTGGGTGTGCACACTTGCGGAGCACAGATACGCGCACGAAGTCTGGCGACTTTTGGACCCGAATGCCGAGCTCATCGAAATTGCGGCGCAGCAGGAACGCGTTGTCTGCACCAAATCAGGCAAGGCTCATGTGAATGTGGCTGTGTTTCTTTAGCCAACAGCAACACTTTTACGCGTTGCTGAAGTGGGTTTTACATCATACATGCTGCATCATGAGTGCAGGCTCCCAGGCAGAACATCCGACCCCTTGTGCGGGGTGCGGTGGGGTGTGACACCTTTCAATTGGGTGACACTGTTTTCTACTCTGCGCCAGCTGTCGATGATTGGATTGCGCTTGCGAAAGCATGGCAAGAAGCTGCTTGCTTCGGCGCAAAGCTCAAAGCTGGCATAGCACTGAGTTGGCGCGCGGTTGTTAAGAGACCGCAGATTTGTAACCATGTGATTCGGTTGTGACACAGATACCAAGAAGTCGCTACGGAACGTCTTCAAGAGCCTTGACCATTGGTGTCATCCTGCATGGACTGTTGTGCTCGATGACCGTCCCAACTTGTGGGAGGAGAAGGATCACCCCAACATCTACGCAGCTCCTCCGTATCAGCCATATGCCAACCCAGATGCCGAAGTTCGTTTCTTTGCTCAGTTGGCTTTTTGCTTGTTGTTAAGACAGTGACAATAGCATATAGGTTGGTCTGGCAGTTGATAACCACGTGGACACGCGTGCAGGTTACTGAAGAGAATGCAGCGACTGTCCTGATGCGCAATGTTCTGTGCAATGTGAGGAATTTTTTCTTCAGGTAATGCACTGAGCTTAGCAAACAATGGGAGTGTGGATAGTGACATGTTTGCCAAGGCTGGCATACAGTGTGACTGTTGGAATGGTAACGCATCCGCTCAACCTACAGGGATGTGGACGAGAAGCTGCCCGCCGAGCTGGGCAAAGTGTTTGCTGATGATCAACCAGACACCCTCCCCCGGCAGCCCAGCTGCACAGAGTTCCTGCAATGGCGGGTACTCAACCCTTTCATGCATGTTATGCGACGGTTTCACAAGGAGGCCGCAATGCCGTGTGGGTTCTAGCAATATGCGCTCACAGGTGTGAGTGTATGAGCAGGACATACATATCGTGAAGCAAGATGGCCCTGCAGGGCAGGCCGGTGATGCGAGTGAGCCGGAGACGGAGTCCCGTTCGCAGGGGAGGTTGAGCCGGTCGATATCCTCAACAGAGACGCAGCCAGCGGATGCACAGGTGGCTTCTCTATATGAACTGTAATTGTAGGCCTGAGTTGACGTATAAGCGAGTCTTAAGAACTGACCACCTCGTACGCTGGCAGCCTATGGTCATTGAAGAGCCTCCTCCTCCCTCTCCTCCTCCTCCTTCTGCTCAGATTGAGGAAACAAAGCCTCAGCCAGAGGCACTTCTTCCAGCCCTTCCAGGTAAGTCACTTGAGTGGGTTCTCCGTTGCATTTGTTTGGTGGGTTTCAACCTTGGAAATCCGCATGCTGACTCGTTGCTTGCGTGTGCGTTCAGCAGCATCCAACGGGAATGCCCCTCTGTCACGCCCTGCCATGGCATTCGACTTGAACCTAGAGCCATTTTCTGGTGTGGTTGTGTGTGTCTTGAATGCTAACATGCATCAACCACCCAACATGTGTGCGTACCCAACATCCGCATGGCTGTTGCAGATGATGAAGACGACCACCCAGGTCCAGCCAATGGCACAATGGACAACATGCCGCCGGCTCTAAGCTCAGCAGAGCAGCCGGCGCAACAGCCTTCGTCGCGATTGTTGCCTTTGCTGCCTCCCACAGACACTCCCCCCGGCCCTACAAGACAACACGCGACACGCTTGGGTGCAGAGTTCCCTTCTCGGCAGCCCACAAGTGTGGGAAGCCCACGGAACTTTGTAGCCATGCTCAATGACTATGCCGCCGATCGCAACGCAATGGTAAGGATGGACACTTGTGCGGGTAAGGCGTTTTGCTCAGGGTGTCTTAAGTTGTTTTAATATCAATAGGTGGTTTACGACTCGCTCGTGAAGCCTGGCCCATCGACATCAGGGACAAGATACGGCTGTGAGGTGCGTGGCACATGTAGTGAATTTGCAAGTTCAGGTGCGATGAGCACCAGTCAATCGTGGTTGGTTCAGTGTGTGAAAAACAGCGCATCTCGTTGCTGCAGGTTTTGATGAATTCTGAACTGCTGGGTGCCGGCTTTGCGCCCACAAAAGAAGAGGCCAAGCAGCTCGCTGCTTCGCGCGCTCTTGACACACTGAGCGGTGCGGTTTGTACGTTGCATTCCTGCTGCGGGCTTGCCGCGCTGTCTGTTCTGTTGGCAATACTGTATGACACAACACCTGACGGTCATATTGTCTTGCCTCACAGCAAGGGATCGCACACCGGCGCAGCAAGTGTTGACACCCGCCGGTCCGCCTTCACCGGTCAGCGGCCCAACGAGTCCAACAGGCATCGCGGACCCGAAGGGCGTGCTTGCAATCTTGGTATGTTAGTTTAGTTGGATGTGGGTCAACTATCTCTCGCTGCATGCGGGTCAGCAATCTCCTACTGGCCCTGCACTGTTGTGTCTGCATGGTGTCAGCTTGACAGCCTTTAATGCAAAAAAATGTATGTATGTACTTGTCTTAGCTGCCTTCATGCGCATCCGCAGGCATTGCAAAGGGGTTCGGATACTATTGAATATCATGACTTGTCGAGCGAAGTCGGCAGCAGAGGTTACGTTGTGGAGGTAATCTCCACATTAGGGGCGGCACTCTGCACCAGTGTTGTGTTTATAACAACCTTGTCGTGCAATTTACCACGAGCTGGGGTGTAACCTCTGCAGGTAAACCACAGCTAACATGTATCGCTTGATAGGTTCATGTTGGTGGCCGCGTGTTCGGCTATGGTGAAGGTGATACCAGACAAGAGGCAGAAGCGCAGGTGATTCAATTTTCTACATGGCCCGTTACATGGCCCTACATGAAGTATTCGTGCTTTGTGATCGTTCTGTCATGCCATCCTTGTATGCTTGGTTCAGATTATTCGCTGTTGCACTGCTTACAGGCAGCCATAGAGGCACTCCGAATGTATGGTATCGGCGTGTCATCTCAACCTTCACCACAACTACCTGCACGTTCACCACCAGGCTACGCCCATCACCGGTACAATATGTCATGCAGCTGCGTGCCAGATTGCTGGCCGTAGACAATGTGCATGAGTCAATATTGCCTATGCAGAGGCAGTCCTGAGCGCTATCCGTATCGAGGAGGACACTCAAGTGCCCGCGGCGGCGTGTCTAGAAGAGGTCGGGGCAGAGGCCGAGGTGCAGCAGCTTCGGATCCATACATGGTGAGCAGTCTGTTTATCCTATGTGGGCATTTGTCAGCGTGTCTAGCTGGTGCATGTGCTTTGTTATGCCCTCGCCATCTGCACATGGTTCAAGCCCGTGGTCAGGGTACGTTTGTAAGGGGTCCACCAGCTCATTTTTTGTATGCCTTGCAGAGCACTAGAGATAGCAGAAAAAAGCGACGCCCCACACCTTCTTGGATGCTTTAGTACGCGCAGGTTTGTAGGCTAGGTTTGTTTTCGCCAAGGCACTTGCACGTGCACGCAAGCACAGCTCTGCTATTGCATCACTTTCGGCCATTGACATGTCTGCTGCCTACCATGGTGGTCAATCTGTTTTTTTTACCTTCTGAACTGTTGCAGCCACAAACTGTGGTAGCCACGCAAATCAAGCTATTGTGCAGGTAGCTGCGATCTCATGGCTCGCAACTCGCAATGCAGGTTTTTTTTGGCGCATATTCAGCTTGCCACTCATGGGCATCAAACAATGCATGTTGTGTACAAAGTATCATGCACTATACATTACAGTATGGTTGTATCAAGAAGCATTGTATATAAAAGGGGTATACCGCTATGTATATAACTTATTGCATGTAACATGCAGCGTAATGCACAATGAAGATTTATTCGTTGTTCATACTCGTTTGCAGCAAGATATCCTTGTGAACCTCAAGCATTAATCGGTTGACAGCAATGGCAAGACGTAAATGATAAGTGTTTTGAAGTCCGGTATGCTTTATACTTTCAACCGATGTGGTTTGTATATTGCTAGCTATTGCTATGTATAACATGTGTGAATCTTAATTGATAGGTAATGGATATGTAACTTTCAGTGTTGCATGCGTTGCGGTTATTGAAGTATATATGCACAACGAACCAAGCACAAAAGTATGCAGTGATGTATACATACTCAATAACCATGACAAGTAACAATGCACAGTGCCAAGGGCTGGGGCAAGCCCCAAACAACTTAGTGTTTGAACAAACAAACGGAAAACACCAGCGATCATGCACGAAATGTAGGCAACGGCTGCAGCAAGGAAAGCGACCATAGCTTGCACAGCAGCCCACCAAAAATAACAGCGCCACTGTCAGCAACTGCCCGGCGTGGGCAGTGCTGCTAGCGGCGACTCCACATTAAGGTTGAAATTGCCTGCATGTGAACTTGAAACTACAACCAAGCGACTTAAGAGGCATTGAATAATGACGGTAATACGCACAAATCTCACAAACCTAGCAACAACCCATAGGGGAGTAAATGGAGAGAGCCCCTTCAGTAGCTTCATCCAAGCTCCCCACACATAAGTAATCTTGCTAGGCTAATAACTCCTCACCACCACATGATGGTAGTCACATCTGGCTTTACCACTCATTGCTCTCTGATCTGGTACATCGGGTGCCTGAGGCCAACAAGGCATTGGATGCCACCTATGCGCTGCCCACTCAGCATAGGCTGACCTTGTCCACCCTCGGAAACATCAACATAGGCAACACTTTTGCGACCTGAGCAACTTTGCGCTTGACACTGATCAGTCATGTACTTACTATAGACAATGCCTTGTAGCTGATATGTCCTTATACAGTGAGTGCATAAGAATCGACCTTATGAGCACATATGCCAGGTGCTACACATACTATGACTATACGAAATCACTTAGTCCTTCTTACCGTTAGTAAGAAGTACCAAGTGAGGATTTTGGCCAGATAAGTACGAAAGTAAGAGTGACTTAAGCTAGTCCTTTGGACGTGACAAGCACATAGCACAAGCAAACACTAAATCAGGCAAGGCAACATGAAATGGCGGGAATGGGACTCATGCTCCACGCAATGCGCGAACCTTGTTGTAAATCGTATGGTACATATACTTTGCTTGGACACCGTACAACCTGCCGCAGCGTTGTACATTGAATGCAAAACATATGATCACACAACTTGTTAAGCCAATGTCTTAAACTGTAGCTCTGAGTGGCTATGTCAACTTGAGGTTGGTCAGATCTAGAGGCGTGCAAAGCTTGTGTATCAACTCACAACTACCCCATAATTGCCGCTATTGTGAACATCCAAATGTGGATGTGGTGCGCGTGCATCAAGCATTGCATATAAGTGTGGCAACTACTTTTGCTATAAATGGCCGTGCACGAAGCTTCCACGGTTTGCTAAAACAATGCAAGTAGGAAAGGGACTTTTACCAAGCAATTTGCGACATCCGTAACATGTAACACGTGCTCAGGTCAGTACCTTCTATCAACACCGTGTTTAACCATTAAACACGGTACATACATATGATATGTATATCCTAAAATCTCGGAATGAATGAGTATGTCATCCACATAACGGACCATATTGCAAACAATTCTTCATGAGGGTGTAGTCCCCTGTAACGCCACCCTAGGCTTGAGCACTTAGCTCTCACCTATGAGGGTTATGCACTCTACGTCGTGCAAGCACTCACACACATGTGCAAGCACCCTCACACCGTGTATACACTCACACACACAAGTGCTACATATGGACACACGTCCAAACCTTGAGGTTGAAGAGCTTTGGCACCCCCTTGAACGGCCTCTCACCCGAACACCCCACGTGAAGTCCCACACGAGCGAGCACGCCAAGGCAAGGTAGATCCAAGTCTCCCATGCCTTGCCTACTGCCTTATCTAGTCACTTAAGGGTAGTGGGTGTTTCCACCAATGGTGCCTCGTTCGGACCATAATGCAATCTAAGACGGCCAACCATCTTGTGACAAGCACTCTTGCACTTGCCCTTACTAGGCTCACATCAATCATCTTAAAGGATATCTTACCCCAAGTATATGAGCAACCCATGAGATTATACTATTATCTCATGGTATTGGCCATTGGATACAGTCGTGGCCACAGTTTATGTATACCAATCTCTGAAATATCGGTATTTCAGTCTACAATACCAGCGTACTTCCGTGCGATATACGCATCTGCCTCTTCTGGCACCTTCCGGATAAGTGCACGTGTAATATCCACAGTGTCTTCTACAATGTGGACATTCGTTGCTAAGATATCCACGCCTTTGTGTGTGATGTCCATGCTTGTCTCTTCTGGTATTCTCCAGACATAAGTGCTTTTGGTATCAAGATCGAAGCTATGATAACTGTAAGATAATAACTGTAAGATTTTTGCACTCATGTATTAGATATTAACTATGCTTTTCTTCTGAGATGTTTTTATCTACAATATAGACACGTCTACATATTAAACATTTGTGGCTAACCAGCCCACATTAATGTCCGTCTGATAAACACCACGTATAAGATGTCAACATCTACCATATGGACATAGGTGGCTAACTGCTCCACATTAATGTCTACCTTGTAGCAGCAAGCATACATGCTTGTTGGTTGTCTATCTCACATATGTCCAAGCACTTCGAGCATAACTACTAGCCGCGTTACACTCCTCCCCACCTACTTTGTAACGGTCGCCGACACATACTATGTATGAGAAACTACGAGACACGAAGGTGGCCAACCTTCATGAGTGCCTCTCGCGAGTGCACTCTTACTTAATAGGTTTGGCTTGGGGTTGCACACGTCTTGTGCACATTCTAAAGGGCCTTATAACTACATAGAGGGTAGCTAGGCTTGGGTTAAATCTCCATTAATTGCAAGGAATTTCTCCATCAACTCTTGGAAATTTGCCCAGTCCTTCTCTAAGACCTATGAGTTGTGTTCTGCACCATAGCCCTTGCATTGTACGAGATACTCGAAAGAACGGTTGTTACCACGAGGATGGCGTGCCAATATCGCCTCTACCTCATACTCCCACCCACCATCCACCAACTCGGATAGAGGTGGGGTCGGACTCTACCATCACTCTTGTACTCTCTTAGCAACAATACATGAAACACGTCATGTATCTTAAAGTGCTCCAGGAGGCGAAGCATATACGCCACGGCGCCAATGGGATCAAGCACCTCGAAAGGGCCAATCCACTTGGGTAGAAACTTCTTGCTTCCCCGACTCTTGACCGTAATGTTTTTCGTGCTAAGCAACACTTGTTGCTCAACACCAACCCGGCGATCCTTGTCGGCAAAGTACTTATTGTGGCCCTGAGTGCGGAAAGCTCTCCCGCGGTCGGTGCCCTTGCCTTCTTGCCGAAAGCCTTTTCACTAGGCGCACAGGGATGTTTGCCATAGTTCAAGAAGAAGGGACTCTCCTTCACCAATTCTTGGTAGGCCGAGTTCATGCCAAACTCCACTACATTTGGTAGCTCATCCCAATTGTCTTGGCTTGCCGACACGTAGTGTCGCAAGGCTTGTTCCAAGTTTCTGTCCATCCTCGCTATTTGTCCGTTACTTTGAGGATGGTATGCGGTGGACATGGATTGCTTATTCCCTAATGTCTCATGCACACTCTTCCGAAATGCTCCTGTGAATTTCGGATTTCTATTTAAGACCAACTCCTTCGAAGGTCCATGAAGCTTGAACACGTTTGTCATAAACAACCTAGCAAACTCAACCGCATTGATCTACATATTACATGCGGCGAAGCGAGCCATTTTGCTCAACTCATCCACGAAGACAACAATGGCCGTGTTGCCATGCTTTGTCTTTTGTAGCTTCATTATCAACTTCATGCTCACACTCTCCCACGTGTTATCGGGCACGGGTAGAGGTACAAGCAAGCCACTCTTGCATGCATTGGTGGACTTGTTGCATTGACACGAGTCACACGTCTTCACATATGCCTTGGTGTCACTTGTCATTTAAGGCCACCAATAGCTTCTTTGCGCAAGCTTGATGGTCTCTTTGATGCCGAAGTGCCCTTGGTAGCGAGGGTCATGCATCTCGCTCATGCACGCCACTCGAAGGCCCCGATCATCCGGCACCAGTACCGCCTCACCCTTGTACCAATAGTTGCCTTCTTGCACTAGTTCGAAGTTGTCTAAGTCTTGAACCATCGGTTTATGAGGTAAGCACTTGCTATCCTCGCTTCCAAGCTAGTTGGCTCTAACTTGCTCCCTTTAACCCATTCAAGTCTCGGCATTACTTGTGCTTGTGACCTTGTCGCCACCGCAATGGTCATAGCTTTGTTCCCAAGGTTTGGCAGCTTGGCGGGCACTCTACTTAGAGGGTCCGCAACAGTGATCCTCCCCGGCCTATACTCCCATTTAAAGTCAAAGCGTGTTAGGAACTCGGCCCACCGTGCTTGCCTACAGGACAAGCTTGGTTGTTGGGGAAGGTAGATGAGGGGATTGTGGTTGGTTACAACCCTGAACTTCACCTCCTTTAAGTAACGACGCCATTTCCACAAGGCGTTTGTTACTTCAAGCAACTCTTGCTCGGTGGTGGTGTAGTTGCGCTTGGCGTTACTAAACTTGTGTGACTCGAAGGCTATGGGATGTCCATCTTGCAACAACACCGCTCCGGTGCCGTGCAAGCTAGCATCACTTACCACCTCGAATGGTTGAGAGAAGTCCGGCATTTGCAACACCAGTGCATCATTGATGCATTCGTAATGCCATCAAAGGCTCTTTGTTGTGTCTCCCCCAAACTCCACTTGACCTCCTTTGTCATGCCCATTGTCCTCGTGTGCCAGCCTGCATCGGGTATGCTTACATCAAGACCCCCGCTCGGGCTAACAGCATACCGGCCCGCGCGCGTCATCGACCAATAGCTAGACCATGACCTTAGACTAGCTCGTAACGGTAGCCTACACAGGTACTGCGCGTAGCTATTCAGTTGTGAATTCAGCTTATATGTTATGTTCTATATCGAGGGAGACTTCTTGTGGGAATAGCCCCAATATGACCGTTAGCTTGTGTTCTGAACGATCTTGATTTGACTTGTATAAGTAGTCGCAATGTTCACCGGATTGGATGGTGGCACTGTGAGTGAGAAAGCTAGGAGCTTGTGAAGCGACTTGAACTACGAACATGCCGCCCCGGTTACCAAGAATCCCCTCCCCGCGTGAGAGTCTGTGCATGCTCGTGTGCACTATGCTTGTCATTGCTGTGAGCTTGGTGCGCTTAGTTGCAGTGTGGCATCAGTTAGAGCATAGCATTCACGTGTTGCTTGCTCATTTACCTTACTTAACAGTGTAACACATTTTCCACTCATGCAAAGAACTGTGTAAACAGCACTACCCATGATAGTGGCTTGTTGACTCACAGTGTCACCCTTTTTGCTACATTGAGTATGGTGGCATCCTGCAGATCAGAAGTGCAGCTTGCAGTTGGATACATCCTCGTGCATCATTATCACTGTCATCGCATAGTGCGCAGAAGCACTCGTGCGTTGAGTGGTAGCAGCATGGAGATAACTTCGTAGAGCACAAACACTCTACCCTTTATACCCTTTCACTATCGCATCAGCTGTATAAGCAGGCCCACCCCATTCTCGCCAATAGACGAAGAGGACCTCAGCAACTGGAGCCCGGCCTCCAACCTCACCTACGAATGAGCAAATGAAGGAAGCAGTTACCGTAGCAGCAGAGGCGCTCGTCCCGTCTCAGGCTTCACCTCCTCCCACTTCACTCCTCGCCATTAAGCTTCTCCACCTCCTTTGGACAATGACAATGATGAAATGGCGCCTTTCAGCTCAACCAACTCCCTGCGCTTCCCCGGACGTGCGGGCACCACACCACTCGACGAGTTCATCATCAAGGTCCACTTCAAGATGCGACAGCAAGCCCCCAAGAACAAGGACTGGTCAGATGAGGTGTCATTCCATATCATGGCTCAGTACCTTAATTATGAGGCACACGATTTGTGGAAGTCCGTTGCTGAGCTGCATCGAGTTGATGGCTATGGCGAGCTTGCTAGCACTGTAGCACCTGCACCGACGTATAGCCCAGCAGCTGCTGCCTCAGCAGCAATGGTCCCTCCAACCTCAGTCACTGGGGGGCGTTAGCCGCAGCTATGCAACAGGCAGATGACGAAGAAGTCGAGCTGGTTGTTGCCTCGCTAACACCTGCAGAGGTCGAGGTCAAGAAGGCCAACCGACAGACCAGAGTGTTTAACCGCACCGCTGCCATCCTTGAGGCTGAGCAAGCTGAACAACAAGTTGCAGCTTTGAAAACAGGGACACCAGTACCACAAACACTGAGTTCGTATACTCTAAAAGGAGGCAGCCTTTTTACACTTTACTCGTTGGCGTTGCGCGCACCAGCCATCACCGTTGGTGCTATCACGTCGGGCTCTCCTCTCAAAGACTTGTACGCGGCACTGCGGCGTACCTTCCTGCGCTAGACAACCAGCAAGGTGGAGGAGTTGAGACGCTTTCGACGCAAGCCCAACGAGGACTGTCTTCGGCTGTATTTGCGGTTGGAAGGACTACTGAAGGACACCTGTTACAAGGTCGTCAGTGAGGAGGCAGCTGCAGTGGTGTACGTGGCTGAGTTCGACCCCATCTTGAGTGAGTCGACGCGCTTGACACTAAACTAAAGCAGACCCCTCGGCTACACCCTCAAGGAAGCTTTTGAGACTGCACAAGCCATTCACAAGCCTGCGGTGTATGAGAGAAGGCAGTGTTGGACACCAACCGAAGCGCCTCACGTCCCATAGCAAGCGCGAGTGCTAAGCCCCCTCGACGAAACTGTAGTCAAGATGCTCCAGTCACGCGCACCAACAATTGGTCAGCTTATGCTGCCCTTGTCACTAGTACTGTGCCATTGGTGTGGTTGACATGGGCACTACCAAAAGGAGTGCACCGAAGATAATGGCAACCTTGTGCGACTATTGCCATAAGACGGGCCTCCTAAAAGCAGTATATTGACTCAAATTCTGCGAGCTGCGGCCCTCTATTGGCTACAACAACAGCAACAGCGCTGGTGGCTATCGCAACAACAACAGCGGGGGCTACAACAACAGCAACGCTGTTGGCTACAACAACACTGGTGGCCACAACCCCAACAACAACAACGCCGGCACTCAAAAGAGGAGAATGACTACAGAGGGAAAAACCGCCCTCCACAACGCAAGGGACCCGAGGGACGCCCTCGCGTTGGAGCTCCTGATGTCAAAGCATCAGCCAGCTGTCGACCAAGTCGCGGCCCTCATGGCACGGGTGGCTCAGCTGGAAGAAAACAGGGAGCAAAACTACCAAGCCTGCTACGCTGCCCGATGAGCCTTGATGGCACCGAAACGTGAAAGAAACACACCCCCGCCATCACGTGTCCAACCATAAAAACGTGCGCGCAGAGAGGCTGGCGCATCGTTAATAGCAGCATTTTTAGAAGCCAAAAGTGGGGCTGGCTCGGCAGCCACAACCCTTGCTGGGATGACCCCGTCTATGACACCATCGACAACAACACCCACATGTGCCGCCAGTGCGGATACACCTAGCACCACATTGGCGCCAAAGATGACCGGCATTGAGGCTGCTGCAGCCATGGCTGACAAACGCACTGGTGGTGTTGGCACCACACGCTACAGCTGCGGACACTGCATCAGTCACGACTGCTGCAACGCTCACAGCGGCAACTTCCGTTACCACGAATAATGCAGGTGCCACAACTCTTGCTGCAGTTGATGTTGCCGCACCTCTGTGTGCCGCTGCTGCCACTGCCACCACACCATCAGGGGTCCGCGCGGCCCCTCCTCCGCACCCTGATGTCACAAGTGCCACGCGGATTGCTAGCAGAGCGCGCTTGGGTGTCCGTTCTACGCAACATCGAACGCACCACCATCGCGTACGCATCAGGGGGGCAACGCACAACGCATGTAGCGCGAGATGATCGCATCCTACCGATACCACTGCTCGAATACCATCCACCGCCGGAGCGCAACTTACAACAGTTGAAAGATGAGATTCTAGCTGGCACGGCTCCCAAAATGAGAGATCACCTCTTCAGGGTTACTTACCGGCGCCCTGCTCTGTTGGAGCTAGCAATTCGGGTTTTTCTTGCGCTGCATGCGAGGCTGCCAAACGCACTTAGCCGGTCACGTCAACCAATGCCAGCGCAACAGATTGACTTTGAGCCCTCACCGCTGGACCCGCTCGGACTTCAGCATTGTTGAGTGCAAGGCCTCGGGGTGGCCACCTCAAACATGCCACTGAGCGCTGACCCGGCACTCCGTAGACTCACACAAGGAAGTCACCAAGAACGGTTCGCTGCTCTTGAATAGGCACAGCACTTTCGGCAGGACCAAGCCGCGCAAGTTGACGCACGCCGACAGGCATGCGAAGAAGCACGCGCCGCTGCAGTGCAACCTTTGGGGCCGTCAGATGTCGCCGGCATCTCCACTGCATTTGCCATGGTGCCACCAACACCAACCACAGTCACACAGCTAGGGCAAGCAACTGTTGCTGACCAAGCAAGGGCGTTGGAACTGTTGAACACTGAGCTAGCGCTGGCCAACTACAACATACACATGTATCAGAACATACACAAAAGGCGTGCACACAAGGCTTGCAAAGGGGTTTCACCCGAACCAACAACTTGTTAATTCTGTTGGCCTTTATACCAGCCAGACTACACATGTCTACTTTAGCAAGCAACGCGTGAGCTATACTCAGCGGATTGCCAATATGTAAGCTTGGTTGTCTAGCTTACAGCCAAAGCTTTTCAACAAGCTAAGCCACGCCTCCTAAGGCTAAGTATACGCGGAGTTCTCGCCGTTCTCCCAAGGCGTTGGCTGCGTCAGGCTGCGCCAGCCTCATGAGCAAGTCCGGAGTCTCCTGCTTGGTCATACTCCGCGTAGTGGACTCGATATCTGCTACAGACGCATGACTGATTGATATCAGCTCTTACTAGTAGCAGTATCTCTAAGGCTCATGCCTTAGCCAATGTACAAGCTGACTGGACTAAGCAGTGTGCAAGACATGCTCATGCTAACACTCCCACGCAGGCAGCTTAGTAGACTCCAAGTCCTCTAGTGCAGTCATGGAACTTCTTCGTCACCAAAGGCTTGGTCATGCAGTCAGCCAGCATCTCCTCCGTGTTGCAGTACTTGAACGCCACCTCCTTCCTTGCCACACGCTCGCGCACGAAGTGGTGAATCACGTCAATGTGCTTTGACCGGACTGAAGCAATCGGATGCTTTAGCAGCTTGATTGCGCCTTGGTTGTTGCAGTTGATGCTGATGCAGCTTGCACGGTAGCATAAGTCCGCCTTCAGCTTCTTCAACCACAATGCCTCCTTTACTGCCGATGAGGCAGCCATGTACTCCGCCTCTGCTGCCGAGGCAGCCACGGTAGGTTGCATCCTACCGATCTAGCTAACAATTCCACCATTTATCAGGAACGCGTAGCCAGTAGTTGACCTCCTCGTGTCGAGGTCCCCAGCGTAGTCAGCGTCACAGTAGCCCTCCAACTCTTTGTCTCAAGCACCAGCTCCCTCTCAAAAGTGAATGCCCACGCTTGTGCTCCCCATCACATAACGCAGCAACTCCTTTGCAGCTCTCCAATGCTCCATGGTGGGTGCTGACACGTATCGTGCAAGCACTCCCACAGCATGTGCGATGTCTGGTCTAGTGCTCACAAACATGTAAAGCATGCTCCAAACCAACTCAGTGTAAGGGAACTTGCTCCTGTCGAGGTTCTCTGTCTCACTCATTGCTCGCTGCAGCTTGGCTCCCACGGACATGGGTATTACCTTGCCTTTGACGTCTCCCATTCCAAACTTCTCCACAATCCATTGCGCCATCAACTCCTGGCTAATCTTGACTGTCTTAGTGTCCCTGTTTCTCTCGATCACCATGCTAAAAAACAACTTTGCCTCTCCCAAGTCCCTCATGTCGAAGGCAGACTTGAGAGATGTCTTCACCTCCTCCTCCTTCAGCTTCTTCGCAGCAGCCATGATGTCATCGACGTAGACCAACAGCCAGATTTTCTTCTCCTTGTGCGTGAAGAGTCCAGGATCAGCTTCAGAAGGTGTGAAGCCAATTTTCTCCAACTTCTTGGTGAGCCGGATGTGCCATACTCTTGGCGCTTGCTTGAGCCCGTACAATGCCTTTACAAGTCTGCAAGCAGTGCCTGGTCCTCCCTCCTCATAGCCCTTGGGTTGCTGCATGTAGATCTCCTCCTCCAACTCTCCGTAGAGGAATGCAGTCTTCACATCCAAGTGGTGTAGCTCCCAATCTTCAGCTACCACAAGTGCAAACATGGTGCGAAAGGTTACAAGCTTACTAGCAGGGGCGAACACCTCATCGAAGTCAATGCCCTCTTGCTGCAAGTACCCCTTCACCACCAATTGTACCTTGTGTCTCTCGATGCGGCCTTGCCCATCGTGCTTGATCTTGTACACCCACTTCACTGGTAAGGGCTTCACTTCAGGTGGGACCTTCTCCAGCCTCCATGCGCCGTTGGCGTGCAAGGATGCTATCTCCTCGTCCATCGCATGCTGCCATAGCTCTGTGTCTAAGGCTATCATTGCCTCCTCATATGTGGTAGGCTCCTCCTCCTTGGTTAATGCTGCCAAGCTTTTGCAGCGTCCTTCCTCAGGTCTTGCGCTCCTCAGCATGTACATGGGCTCCTCCTGGACCTCCACAGCTTCTTCCTCCAATGCTTGTTGCTGAGACTGATGGTTGGTATCTGTAGTTGGGTCCTTTGGGTGCGGAATGTTGTTGAATGGTGACTCCTCCATGTGGGGGTCCTCCTCCTCCTTAACAACAACAACCTCTGGGACAGCACCTGTGATGCCTTCCTCCATAAACATCACATGCCTACTCACCACCACCTTGTTGTCTTCCAGCAGCACGCGGTAGGCCTTTGAGTTGTACTCATAGCCAACAAACACGCCCTTTTTGTCTCTTGGGCGCCAGCTTCTTTTGCAGTTGCTTGGGGATAAGAACATACGCTGTAGAGCCGAAAACCCTCAATATAGAGATGTCTGGCCTTTGCTTGGTGAAAAGCTCCCACAGTGTCTTTGCTTGAGATGCTTCCGGTGAGCGATTGCGCACATACGCTGCAGTAAGCAGTGCATCTCCCCACCTATGGTCTTGCATTTTTGCGTCCACCAGCATTGCTTTAACTTTCTCCAACAGGGTTCTGTTCAGCCTCTCAGCTGCTCCGTTCTGCTGCGGGGTGTAGGGTGCCGTGTATTGGTGCGTGATCCCGTGCTCGGTCAACCAGGTCTTTAGCTCCTTGCTGATGTATTCTCCACCTCTATCTGATCGCACTGTCACCACCTTCTCTTCTGACTGTTTCTTCAGTAGGTTGAGTACCTTCTTGAGCTGTGCCGACACTTCCGACTTTAAATGCAGGGGCACCACCACCGCAACCTTGCTATAGTCATCCAAGAATGTACAAGATTACCTGTACCCTTCAGCAGTTGCAACAGGCAGTGGTCCGCATACATCAGAGTGTACCAGTTGCAGAGGCTTGGTTGTCACACTCTGTGATGCTGGGAATGGCAGTCTTCGTTGCTTCGCTAGCACACAGGGTTCACACAACACCTCTTGCATGGTTTTGAACTCCTCCGGCTTGATGTTGATGCCAACCACCATGTCTTCCTTCACCAGCCTGGTGAGGTTATCGTAGCCGAGATGTCCAAATCGTCGATGCCACCTGCGCTGCAGACTCTTTGGTCGATGCAGTATACGCTTGCACTATAGCAAGCTTCACATGATACTCTCCTCCTCCATAATCTTTGGCAATCATGTACACGACCCCATCAAAGAATACACGCCCATGGTCTCCCTTAAATACAGTCGTAGCCCCAGCTCTTGCAGCAGCACGCACTGAGACTAGACTAACAACTGCTCGGGGAACATGTAACACA
This sequence comes from Chlorokybus atmophyticus, assembly GCA_009103225.1. NCBI lineage: Eukaryota > Viridiplantae > Streptophyta > Chlorokybophyceae > Chlorokybales > Chlorokybaceae > Chlorokybus > Chlorokybus atmophyticus. Next base: position 103,621 of record RHPI01001292.1, on the reverse strand, counting down.
TTGCGCAAGCACACTTGCCTCTCCGCTCCGTCAACACTGCAGTTGAGGTGGACGTCCCCCATGCTAATGGCTGCTTCCTCACTGCTCCCAAATGTGACCATGACAGGCTTGTCAATAAGCCTGTAGCTCTGGAACTGCTCCTTGTCAAAAGTGAGATGCTTGTTGCACCCGAAGTCCAGCACCCAAGCAGTTGCAGATCTTGACGATGCAGATGTAAACGCAATGGGTTTCTCACCCTTGTTGTCGTGTCCGCCACCCTTCGCCTTCTCTTGCTCCACTAACCACAGCCGGCACTCCATCTTGAAGTGGCCCTTCTTCCCACAATGATGACACTTGAGGGTCTTCTTGTGGTCCTTCCCCTTCCTGTTGCCACCATTGTACGAGCCTCCTCCTCCACCCTGACTTCCTTTCTTTGAGCTTGAAGCAGCAAACGCCACCGAATTTGCTTCATCCCTTCTCCTGCCTGTCTTCTCTTCTTGTTGAAGCAGCATGGGCAGCACCACATTGAGCTTGAGTTCTTCCCTTTGCGTCTCAAGCACGGTCACCACCATGTCGTACTCCTCAGGGAGACCGGAGAGGATAGCCCAAACCAGATCCACCTCCTTCACCTCGTGGCCTATCGAAGTGAGGTCTTTCCACAGCTCCCTTGCTCGTCCCGCGTACTTAGAGATACGCTCCGCTGACTCCTTCTTCAGCGCGTTCAGCTGCCTTCTCAGCTGCAGCTTCCTTGCATTGTTGCTTGCTTTGAATGTGTCTGCCAGCTTTTGCCACGCTTCCTAGGCATGCTCACACTCATCAAGCATTACAAGATGGTAATCCTTCACGTTCAAGCATAGCAATGCAAGTGCCTTTTCACTCTTCCCCAACCACAACCTCTGCGTACCCTCTACAGGTGCGTCACCGTTGGGATCGGCATACTTCCACAAACCCTTGTGCTTTAGGAGCGTCTTCATCTTTATGCTCCATGTGCTATAGTTCTCCAGGTCCGGAGGTGCCACCGACAACCTGACACTGGAGCCTTCATCTTCTGCCATCTTGTCACGCCTTCTTCAGAGGTCTTCCGCAAGTAGCAGTTCCGCTCAGCTTTTCCACTAGTTGTAGTGCTGTCTCCTCTCTTGAACCACTAGCAGTGTGGGCCCATAACCTGTTGAACACTGAGCTAGCGCTGGCCAACTACAGCATACACATGTATTAGAACATACACAAAAGGCGTGCATACAAGGCTTGCAAAGGGGTTTCACCCAAACCAACAACTTGTTAATTCTGTTGGCCTTTATACCAGCCAGACTACACATGTCTACTTTAGCAAGCAACGCGTGAGCTATACTCAGCGGATTGCCAATATGTAAGCTTGGTTGTCTAGCTTACAGCCAAAGCTTTTCAACAAGCTAAGCCACGCCTCCTAAGGCTAAGTATACGCGGAGTTCTCGCCGTTCTCCCAAGGCGTTGGCTGCGTCAGGCTGCGCCAGCCTCATGAGCAAGTCCGGAGTCTCCTGCTTGGTCATACTCCGCGTAGTGGACTCGATATCTGCTACAGACTCATGACTGATCGATATCAGCTCTTACTAGTAGCAGTGTCTCTCAGGCTCATGCCTTAGCCAATGTACAAGCCGACTGGACTAAGCAGTGTGCAAGACATGCTCATGCTAACAGGAACCACAAGTGAGGGGGGTAATCGCCCTGCTACTGCCCCCCTTGGTCGATGGTATGCCCGACGACCAGCGGGATGCAGGGCGAGGTTACCTCACTCCACAAGGAGACACCACCCAGCGAGGAAAAGCTGGTATGGTAGGAGAGCAACAACTCCGCACCGCTCTTATACGGCAAGCAGTCATGCTGCACCGGCCTGAGGACAGTGCATTAAGACAGATGATGGGGATGCAAGAAGGCAGCGCCTCTCGAGCACGACTCGTGATGTGAGTCGTCGCCAATCACCCCGCTGTCCCCATGTTCACCTTTGGCAACAGAGCATCATGGTTGGGGGCATTCATCCGCTCGCTGCGGCAAGCATACGCTGAAGCTGCCACCACTGCGCTTGACACTGTGAATGGAGTGCAGGAGGCAATGCTGCGGTTGCCGGGAGTAGCAGCAGCACGGCAACGCCGGCACAGCGCCATCGCTCACGAGCTACACGCATAGCAGACTGACCTCCAATGCACATGTGGGTGCGCGCCACAACCGTGCTCAATGTGGGCGTGGTACAAGGCAGGTGGGATGCCTACATAGCAGGGATCTTGCGAGTCCCCACCATCACTCACGCCATGCGGCAGCAGTTACTGCGCGTGTTGAGGGTATTCCCACATCTAAGTCAGCCGATCAATTTGCACTCTATATAGGAATACCCGCTAGAAGGTTCCAGACGACTCAAGATGAGAGGTATAGGCGCGAGATGGTTCTAGGCGCGTCGGCGAGTCCGGAGTTTGGAGACTTCCAGGCGCTGCAGTAGAATAATTGTATCTCGGTGGTTACTTAACTATTAAGCGTGTGCCATAGCTTGTTGAAAAGCTTTTAAAGCTAGCTATGTGGAGCAACTTAAAGCGCAAGTTATGGTTGAGTGTGCTAGATGCAGTAGCTTCTACAGTAGAGCATGTGTAGCTGGCGGGTATTAAACCCGTGGACATGATGGCAATAGATGGTCTTGTATGGACTCCCAACGCTGGTGTTGTAGCATGCACTTGTGCATGTATATGCTTGTCATCGTCCATCTCAACAGCGCGGGGTATACCAGCAGCCCTATCACCATTAGACCAATGTGAACATAGAGCCCACATCCATGTGGGAAGGGACATTGGTTAAAGACGCAGCTCATGCTGTTTGATGGACCTACGCCGCAAAGCAAGCAGAACGCGAGGCAGGCCCGCAAAAACCGGGTCAGTCGGGCTTTCCTCCACAACCATTGGGGACGGCGGCAGGCATGATCCCATCCTCTTCAAGGCGGCATCCACCACAGCCAGCACCAGAAACCCTAGCGCAAAGGCCTCTCCATGTCGACCAACCACCACGACAAGGTTGATTTGGCAGAGGGAGAGGACAAGAAGGGGGTCGTCAAGATCCAGTAGGCAGAGGAGCTCTGGCTATGATGCGCTCAGCACCTTCAGCTGAGAGACGTGAGGCACCGGTGACGATAGCCCGCACCAAGAGGCTACGCATCAACGCCAACGCTGCCACAGTAGCCAACCAAGGCAAGCATGTGACCATTAAAGGCATGGCACCCAAGCGGGTGATTTTGGACACCGAAGCACAGCCAGTCATCATTGAGCGCTTTTTCGCGCGGTCCCTTGGCATCACCAGCTTAGACCTGATGCCCTGCCCATACGCATTGGACACAGCAACGGGGAGCCGTGTCGCGGTGATGGCGGTCACCAAGGAGGCCTTCTGCATTCGGCTAACAGGGCTGGACCCAACCCACACCGAGTTCGTTTAGCAATGCGTGGTCACCACCGCTAGCTTCTTTGCTTGGACAGGACTTCAACTTCCCCGTGGGCATGGGCCTTAACTGCTGGACAGAGCGGGCGTGGTTCCGCCCGCATGGGGATGAAGATGATGGAGAGGTACAGGGCTTTCTACCTCTCGTGTTGGTGTCACGCATGCGTGCCCAATGCAAAGTGGCTGCCACACAGCAAGATGCAGTTACGTGCGCATACGGGAGCTGCATCAGCCACATATGACAGCGCCCGCACAAGAGTCGCTGCCATCGCCGCAGCCCCTTGCCGCGCAGACGGCTCCGCTCCCATTCTTAACATCGAGGAGCATGAGGATGCCACGGTTGAGGTGGCATTATAAAACCCTGCCGAACGCCGTTGGCGTGCACAGGTGGACGCGTACCTTTTGCTGACCCAGCCACTGATCACTTCGCGCTTCCACAACTACAAGGGACACTGCAAGGTGCAACGCCAGCAAATGGTAGCCACTGCAGTCGCGGAATTCAATACCTTTCGGCGGCAGCAGGGCATCATGGTAGTGAAATTGTTCGGAGACATCGGCAGTGGTCTCGCCGCGGTCCTTTATACAGGTGTGAAAGTCACTAAATACTATTATTGCGACCCTGACCCACGCGCTTAAGCACTCCTTAAGCATCATCTGTGTCAGCTGCACGAGCGTTATCTACAGCAATTGCCCTCGTTGACACTGCAAGGCAGCCTCAAGGCATTGCCACAAGACATCCGATTGATCACAGAGGACCTCTTGCTGTCCCTCGGCAACATCGACTTCTTAAGCTAGATGGGAGTGTTAAGGACACTCAAGGGCAGGAACATGCCGCGGCCTTGACGATACTCACTCAGATCTGTTTTGGGAGCTGATGAGAATCAGCCACCTCCTCCAACAGCACCAGATCTTCAATCCACTAGGGTGCGTCATTGAGAACGTGCACTTTGAGGACGACAAGCGTCCCCATGTAGTCTCCACCTATTAACAGGTATGCTCCGTTCTTGAGCATCCACTCAAGGTGAACGCAGCGCGCTATGGTTCCCGTGCACATCGCGTCCGCGCCAAGTGGACAAACTTGGCCACCACAAAAGAGCTGATGACAGCCGAGTACACGCGCAGTACATGCCACGCAACCTTCTGGTCGACGACATCCTCATCCCCGACCGTAAAGCTCAACCTGTCACACGTCTTGACCACAGCCACTTCCATTAGTGCAACCAACCTGGGCAACCGCGCCGCGCACTTCCCACATTGGTGTCCTACCCAGGGTCCTATGCTTTCTGCAATGGAGGCGATGGCATGCATACGGTGTTCAACACCACGACAAGCAAGCTGGACGAACCCAATGCACGCGAGCGTGAACGCGCCATAAGGTTTTCCCCCAACAGTATCACGGGGTCCCCACTAACCGACAGTCAGCAAAGTTGGCTGCTCGGCCGCGCCATGGACTAAAACAGCATGGTCTGGTTGCAGGAGCTGAGCTTTGCGCTGCAGGACCGCAAAGTGTTCTTTTTGGACCTCGCACACCTGGTTGGGGGGTGGGCTGATTGCGTTGCAGACATCAAGGCAGCTCATACAGCCCTCGAGGTGGCTCACATGGCGGACCATTGTTACTGCTGCTAGCAAGCAGCAGTAACAATGGAAGACATCCCAGTGGTTGCCAACGCAACGTCATGGGACCACGCCACCGGTGCTTTTGCCACGGAGTACACGCAAGAGAAGCTGGAGGTCTCCTCAACAGGTGGAGGAGACCAATTCAGCTTTAACGTAAAAGAGCTGGGAAAGTGTACCCAATGAACATCGAGCTGGCGGACACGGAGGCGGTGTTCCGACGGCAATATGGGCTCTCCAAGTCAAAGGAGGATCTGGTGGAATACAGATGTAAGGCACTGCTGGACGCAGGCCTCACTGAGGGATCGACATCGTACTTTGCAGGCGCGGCGGTCATGTCATTGAAGAAGGATTGAGCAAGCAACTGGACCGAACGGCGCATGTGCGGCGACTACCGCCCCCTCAACAACAAGACCAAACAAGATGGATACCCAATGCCCACAGCATAGGGCATGTTTCACAATGTAGGAGACTGCACAGTCTTCAGCATCCTCAACATGTGCCAAGGATACAACCAAATCGCCATCAAGGATGAGGACAAGAACAAGACCTTTTTAGGCAACCGAGAGTTACACCATAAGAAGTGATGCCGTTCGGGCTGAAGAGTGCCCCCGAGTTCCAGCGCGTCATGGGCAAAGCCTCGAAAGGGCTGGACTTCGCGCGGCGCTACATCGACGACAATCTTATCTTCAGCTGCAACAACGAAGAGCACCTACAGCACGTCAAGGAGGTGCTGGAGAGGCTCAAGGGAGTGGGGATGACTGTGCACCCCAACAAGTGCATCTTCTTCGCTCACAAGGTACCCTACATGGGGCACATGATTGTGCCCCACGGTGTACGTACAGCAGGCAAAAGTGGAGGCCCTTGCAGCTATCCCTGCTTCAACGGACGTCAGGCGCCTGCGCGCCTTCTTGGGCCTAATCAACTACTATCGTCGATTCGGGAAGGACTTCGCGAAGGACTTCGCAAAGATAGCGCGGCCCCTCAATGAGCTACTGACGAAGAAAGTGGAGTTCGTGTGGATGGAGCCGCAGCAGCAGGCCTTCAAGAAGCTGAAAGGCAGGCTCACTACAGCACCCATCCTTCAACGCCCTGACTACACTACGTCCTTCATCCTTCTCACCGACTGAAGCAAGCTCGGGATGGGAGCCGTGCTGGTGCATCACGATAAGAACAAGAAGAAGCGGGTGGTGTCATACGGTAGTTGGAGCAACAACAGTGCGGAGGCCAACTACAGCAGCTACGAAAGAGAGTGCCTCGCTGCAGTGTGGGCTATTTTCTTCTTCCGGCCCTTCCTCTTCGGCCGACACTTTTAGTTGATTACTGATGATCAGCCACTCAAGTAGGTGATGAGCGGCCCACATTTGATAGAAAACTTGCCCGTTGGGCCCTACTACTGCAGAACTATGACTTTGAGATCAACCATTGCGCTGGCCTCACCAACCAAGACGCCGATGGACTCAGTCGTAACCCACACCTGAGCACCAACAATGCAACTGGAGCTCGGCATGAGCTCGGCCCTGCATCATCAGCTGCGACAATGGCTGCCATGTTTGCTGTCACCGCATCGCGCTTAGGGCGCAAGACCGACGCCGGTGCCTCTGCAACAACTAAAGAGATGCCTGCCCTTGAGCCAACCGGCTCCGCAACCACTACACGCGCAAGGACCACTCGCGGTGGTGACATCGAGGTTAAAGGGGTCTCCTGATCTGCAATCGGTTGTAATCTACTGGTCTGCAATCTTCGAGAAATAAAAACCTAAGGAAGCTACCAGCCAATTGCAGCCTGCATGCATGATGCAGCAGCCAATGACACAGAGCTGGCACCCACCAACACCAGGCATGACATATAGCTGGACAAGCCATCCTTCTCTTTCCTTTGGTATGCGTGCGCATGAGAAGGACCGCATCAACCAACGCACTCAGCTACCGCTGGGGTGGATGACAAGCTGTATCGTCTCCTCTATGGTGAAGATAAGGAGGTGCCAACACCGGCCACACGTGAAGGCATCATCACTGCCCTCCACACTGAGCTTCGACACTTCGGTGTCGAGCGCACCGTCAGCCTTGTAAGGGCACAGTACTGGTGGCATGGGTTGTACAAGCAGGTGCAGGAGTTTATAAGTCACTGTCAACAATGTGACATGGTGCGCGCCAGCCTCAACACGCGCAGCGCCACATTACATCCTCTTCCCATCTCAGGTCTCTTCTATCGATGGGGACTCGACATACTGGGAGACTTAGCACCCTCGGCATGCGGCAACCGCTATATCATAAAGATGATCGAGCATTTCTTCAAGTGGGTGGAGCTGGTGCCACTACCCAACAAGAGCTATAGACGGGTGGCTCAAGCCTCCCTCTCACATGTCCTCAGCCGGTTTGGTAGCTGCGCAGAGGTCATCACCGACCAAGGCACTGAGTCCAAAGGGGAGTTCGATACTCTCTTAGATGGGTGCTACACCGATCATTGCCGTACCTCGCGTGACCACCCCCAAACCGACGGTTTCGCCGAGCGCACGGTGCAGACCATTAAATAGGCACTCCGCAAGTATGTGCTGGAGTACGAGAAGAATACTTGGGATGACCACCTCCCATGGGTGGCTCTTGGAAATCGACTGTCAAAGCAGGCAGCTCTGCGCGAGTACAGCCCGTACTACGTACTGTTCAGGCGACCGCTGCTACTACTTCCTTTCCGTGCACATCAGGAGGTGGATCGCGTGGTGAACAACCTCGACGACCCCGACTGGATGCACCATGACATTAACACGCGCGCAGCACTATTTGAGCGCACAGTCCCTACGGCCTTCAACAACTTGCGCATTGCGCAGCACGCGACACGCTATGCTACGAGCGCGTGCGCAATGGCTTCTACAAGGAGCGCCAACGCCGGTTTTAAACAGGAGACTTCGCCTACCGCATGGAGGTCCCTAAAAGCACGCTTAACACCTCTATTGTCCGCACAGTCTACAAGTGCTCAATGTGTACCCACAAGAGTACTAGACCTCCCCGGCCAGCCTGGCCGGGGATTTCCAGTACACCAGAAAGAGGTTGAAGAACAACATGGTGAACTACGCGCCATGTCACCTCCCTTACGTAGCAGGGTCTTGGCGTATCAAGCACCCTCGCTCCGCCGCACACGTTGCGAGCGCTGCGGCAGAGCCGACGATGACTCGCTTATGATGCTTTGTGATGGCTGCAACAAGGGCCTGCATTGCTACTATTTTGAGCCCCCACTGGATGCGGTACCCATGGAGGAATACTGGTGTGATGACTGCCGCGCCAACGGCCCTCCACACTCGTTGAACACTGAGCTCTGGAGCTGGAACCTCCCCAGAGGCTCAAGGGGGGTGGCTTGTTAACTGTGTGTCTTACAGCACAGCATGTGTACAAAGGGAGAGATTTCCTCCACGTGTCCGCACCACTCCACATCAGCGGACGTGCTCAAAGCAGCACCTACTGTTGCAAAGGCTGAGTTATCTTTTGGCTTTTTATAACACCACCAGACATGCTACAGCATGCCGCAGTAGAATGTTCAGCAAGTATGTCTTTCCTGCCAGCTGCATGACACAATGTGTGACCCTCGACTTTCCTCGACCCGACAGCTGCCATGCCTATTGTCCTCGTGTGTCAGCCTGCATCAGGCATGCTTACATCAAGACACTCGCCCGAACTATCAGCATATCGACCCGCGCGCGTCACTGACCAGTAGCTAGATGATGACCTTATGCTAGCTTATGATCGTGGCCTACACAAGCACCGCGCGTAGCTGTTTGGTTGTGAATTCATCTATATGTTATGTTCCATATCAAGGGAGAATTCTTGTGGGAACAGCCCCGATATGACCGTTAGCTTGTGTTTTAAACAGTCAAAACTTGACTCGTATAAGTAGTCGCAGTGTTTATGGAATCAGCTGGTGACACTATGAGTGAGAAAGCTAGGAGCTTGTGAAGCGACTTGAACTACGACCACGCCGTCCTGATTATCAAGAATCCCCTCATCGCGTCAGAGTCTGTGCATGCTCGTGTGCACTGTGCTTTTCATTGCTATGAGCTTGATGCGCTTGGTTGCGGTGTGCTTGTTGGCATCAGTCAGAGCATAGCATTCACGTGTTGCTTGCTCATTCACCTCACGTAACAGTGTAACACATTTTCCACTCAATCAAAAAACTCTGTAAACAGCACTACCCATAGCAGTGGCTTGTTGAGTGTGTGTCCTACATCAGCATATACACCAAGGAGGAGATTCCCTCCACATGTCCGCACCACTCCACATCGGCAGACGTGCTCCAAGAAGCAGCTACTGTTACAAGAGCTGGGTTATCTTTTTGCTTTTGCTACCACCACCAGACATGCTAAAGCATGCCGCAGTTGCATGTCCAGCAAGCATGTCTTTCCTTCCAGCTGCACGAGACAACGTGACCCTCGACTTTCCTCGACCCGACACCTTGCTCAACAACTTGGTGAGCGGTGTTGCTTTCGCCGAGTACCCCAGGATGAAGCGCCTAAAGTACTTGGCTAGGCCTAAGAATGACCGCAAGTCGAACACTTTTTTTCGGTGAAGGCCATTCCTTCACCACGCCTACCTCTGTAGGGTCGGCCTTGTTGGTTCCATTACCAACCACGTGACCAAGAAACAACACCTCTTTTTTAAAAAAGCGACATTTCTCCAAGCAAGCATTGAACTTGTGCTTGCGTAGTGTGTCAAACACTACGTGGAGGTGTTTAGCACGCTCCCCCTCATTCTCGCTATACACCAAAATGTTGTCTAGATAGACGAGCACAGACTTGTTGATGCAGGGAGCAAGGATGTGGTTCATCACTGCTTGGAAAATAGCAGGTGCATTGGGCAGACAAAAAGGCAACACTTTACATGGAAATGGCCTTTTGGTGTCTAAAAGAAGTTTTCGGTATATCTTCTTTAGTGATTTGGATTTCTGATGATAACCCTCTGTCAAGACTGCGGGTTATCAACGACTTGAAATTCCAATGCACTAAACACCTTTCCTTTGCCCAATTGGTCATACAAGTCATCAATCCTTGGTATGAAATACTTGTTCTTCACGGTGTTGTTATTAAAAGCCCGATAGTCCACGCACATGCGCAACCCTCTATCGTGAGGCTTTAAAAACAAAAAAGAAGATCGGTGCCGCATACGGTGAGAAATTAGGCCTAATTAACTTCTTCTCAAGTAGCAAATACAATTGCCTCTCCATCTCCGCGTACTCCACCGGGCTTAGCCTATACAAAGGCCTTGATGGAGGCACTTTGTTCTCATCTTTTAGGGGTGTTGTATGCCAAATGTCACGCTCCGGTGGGAGCGAAGGTAGTTCATCCTTGTACACGTCCATGTTGTTGACAACAATAGGGTGGAGCTCTTGCTTCTCGTTTGTAAAAGCACTTCCCGCGTGTTGTGCATCACAAGTTTCACTGACGAGGCCTTCTTCCCCGTCGGGGTGGTAGCTTACCAAAGCAACCACGCGCTTGTGCGCACCCCTCCTTAGAAGGATCTTGCGTTGAGACACTGACATCTCATACTTGTGCTCTCCCTTAAACACGGTGCACTTGCGTGCCCTCGTAACATACTGCGCGTGAGCGCAAGTGCCAATTTGGCCTAGGATCACTTCAATGCCTTGCATTCTTATGTTCATAACTTGAAGCAACCTTACTAGAGTAGTTGCCCATGTTGACTTAAAGCTCAACTTGGTCGAGCACCGGTATGGGCGCACCATCAATGGTAGCAAACTTGTCATGGGAAGCTTTCATGCATACCATTGCACGGTTCAACAACCTTATATCTATAAAGTTGCACACCGTGCCGGTGTCTACAAGCACACCCACATTCCTACCAAGCATGTTGCCATCAAGTACCCACAGTAGTGACTCTTCTTCGTGCTCTTCTTGAACACGGTGACTACGGTCATCATGCCGCATGATTAATGGCTTGCCAATGCCCGTTTCTTCCTTAAACATGACCTTGTATCTTACAAAGGTCTTTACCATTGCCGACCAAATGCCCTTGTATGTCGGCGTAAGAACAATTGCCCTCGTATTTGGGTTATCACGCTTGTGGTCCAAGTACTTTTGTATGGCCGTTTTTGACTGGAAAGGAGGCACATACACGGGCACATTCGCATGCGTTTCATTCAACTCACTCACCGCATGCAATCTCATGCATTTAAATTCCCAAGCTACATCACAAGCAAACGGAAACTTATCCATTACGCAAACACATGGTGTCTTTGTAGCTACCGCTACAATCTTAGCCACCCCGAATTCCTAGTTGCTAGTGCTAGGCTTGTCGGGGCACTCCGCAAGACGGTGACCGGGCTCCTTGCAAAAGAGGCACTTGCCCTCCTTGAAGAGCTTTGCCTTCTCGTCCATGGAGAGGTTGAGGGCGATGTAGTTCTCCTTCTTCTTGGCCGGCTTTTTGCCCTTCGACTTGGAGTGGCTGTTGGGCTTGAAGGGCTCCTTACCCTTGCCTTTGCCCTTGACAAACTTGCCTTTCTTCGAGCCATCTACGCAAGGAGTAGAGTCTCTCTCTCCCTCCTCTCTCCCTCTCTTAGTGACGGTGTCGAGTGCTCTCGCCGCTTCCGACGTGGCCGCAACGAGGAGATTAAACTTCGCCCCTTCCCACGGCTTGCCGGTTTTAATGTTTTGATACACCGTTTGCATGCCCTATAGCTAGGAGTTGAGCCCACGCTTGAACTTGTTAACCATCTCGTCGCTACTCATTTAGCCTCCTCCCGCACGGACTTTGGCCACAAGGAGTTTGAAGCGACATGCATACTCCTCCACCGACCCCGACATCTGGAGTTCTTCAAGCTCGTCGCGTGCATCTTGCACGCGGTTGATTAGAAGGTATTGGTCTTGCAACGCCTTCTTAAAACGCATCCCACCATACTTGAGCTCTTCTTTTAATGGTCCTTGAGCGTGGTACCAAATGGTGAGTGAGTCGGCCTCGGGAATGCCATCCCCACCTTGACCCACTCCAAGGTCGGCGTGCTTGACAAGTACGCCTCCATTTGTTGCAATCATGCGTCAATGCTTTGCCCCTTCAAGCCGGAGAAGTTCTTGCGCTTGTTCGCCAACCAGCTCGTGTCGTTGAGATGCTTGAGAGCCTCGTCTTGCGCCCCAACTTTGGTGCGCCATGTGGAGAGGTCTCCTCCAAGCTCCACTATCTTGTCCTCAAGCCTACCCACACGCACAAGGAGTGAGGCATGCGGTGCCATACGGCTCATGGCCCCCACCCATACCTCCACGCGATGCATGCGTGCTTGCTCCCTCGCAAGTGAGCACACGAGTGTCTTACACCCCTCGGCCTTTTGCGCCGCCGTGCCCATGGCGATGTTGTTGAACATAGCCTTCCATGCAGTGTTCAACTCATCGAACGATGGCTTGGTCAACGGTGCCGCCTTCATGGGGTCATGCGCCGCTCCCTCCGGCGTCCACTCAAGTTCTTGCTCATGAATTGAGCGGGGAGAACGCCTTGAGCAACATTGCCCGAGTTGGAGCTAGCTTCCGCCATAATACCCTAGCACACACAAAATCAATGAGTGCCCTCTAAGCAACTCTAGATAGGCCCACAAAACCCAAAGGTTCCCCACAATCTTAGCTCCGACTACCAATGTAACGCCACCCTAGGCTTGAGCATTTAGCTCTCAGAGGTGAGGCTCACCTATGAGGGTTATGCACTCTACGTCGTGCAAGCACTCACACACAAGTGCAAGCACTCTCACACCGTGTATACACTCACACACAAGTGCTACATAAGGACACATGTCCACACCTTGAGGTTGAAGAGCTTTGGCACCCCCTTGAACGGCCTCTCACCCAAACACCCCACGTTAGTCCCACACGAGAGAGCACGTCAAGGCAAGGTAGATCCAAGTCTCCCATGCCTTGCCTACTGAGCATGCTCACTTATATACCCCTAGTGCCTTATCTAGTCATTTAAGGGTAGTGGGTGTCTCCACCAATGGTGTGACTCGTTCGGACCCTAATGTAATCAAAGGTGGCCAACCATCTTGTGACAAGCACTCTTACACTTGCCCTTGATAGGCTGACACCAATCACCTTGGAGGATATCTTACCCCAAGTATGAGCATCCAATGAGATTGTACTATTATCTCATGGTTTTGGCCACACAATTTCGTGGCCACACACTTTGTGGAAACCAGTCTCTGTAATATCGGTATTGCAGTCTACAATACCAGCGTACTTCCGTGCGATATTCGCATCTGCCTTTTTCTGGCACTTTCGGAATCAGTGAACGTGTAATATCCATAGTGTTTTCTACAAGGTGGACATTCGCTGCAAGATATCCACGCCCTTGTATGCGAAATCTATGCTTGACTTTTCTGATAATCTCTAGCTTTGAGTCCTTGTGACATCAAGTTTAAAGCTATGATATTAACATTTGTGGGTTTCCGCACTCATGTGTCAGATATCAGCATACTTGTCTTCTTAGATGTCTTTGTCCACAGAATAGACACATATTTAACAATTGTGGCTACTTAGCCCACATCAATGTCTGTCTGATAAACACCTATGTATAAGATGTCAGTATTTACCATATGGACATAGGTGGCTAACTGTTCCACACCAATGTCTACCATGTAGCAGCAAGCATACATGCTTGTTGGTTGTCTATCTCACATTTGTCAAAGCACTTGAAGCATAACTACTAGCCACGTTACATCCCCCGTGCGAGATGAGAGAACGCATGAACTCAAACTATGCAAATACAATTTAGAAGGAAACACACCCGCAATATTGCCCATGAGAATGCCAATGTTGTTGTTCAGTTAATGCATCACTTGCTGCATGCATATTCAAGTTGTCAATAACAAAAATAATGTGCTTGGTCAATGATGTTCCTGTGAAAACTTGTTGCGTTTACTGTTACCATTTTTTTAGTTACAGCTTACATGCATGATCCATAACCAATCATCTGTCAACGTGCGATGTCTGTGCGATGAGACTTGGATATTCAGATCACAAACATGGCCATGACGCAACTGTGTGTGTTCTATCTACGTTTTATTATTAAGTGTAGTGTTGTAAGGTTCAAGGTCGTAAGGTGTTGGGTTGCTGATTATCTGAGCTGTTGTGACATTGTAATATGCACGCACTGTTTCAACCCATTAAATCACATGAATGTGTTCTTTATGCTTAAACGTCTGAGATGTACTGACACTCCGGCATTCAATAGAGTTTCCGTGCCATAAATTATGGGCAATCGAAAGCATGAATCAGCAACTGTATAATCTTGCTAACCACACACTGACACTTATATAAAACTTTTTTGAGGAGAGCGGCCGCAATGAAACATTACTTGAGAGGTTGTTAAAAACAAAGTGGCATCACTCCACCCCCTACTTGCACCCCGCTAGTCACGCGTGTTGAAGGGTTTAAAGTGGTACAGAAAGCGAGGTGATATGTATGTAGTTAATGTTGAGTTATTTCAAGACAAGTTTTGCATGCATGTCTTCAGATCAGAATTGACAGACCTCTCCACAGGATCCCATTATTTAGCAGTAAGACCGCTTTCCACCTTGCTGTTAGTGCAGTATAAAATCCAATTGTAGTGGTGCTGCTGCCTGCAACGCAGTGCAAAAAGCTTGCCTTCCGCTGCATGCAACTTGAGAGGTTGGTTTAAGCATTTCCGTATATATTGAGGGAGAGCATGCGGAGCGGACACATAATCATAGTAGTGGTAGTAGAAATCGGATATATTTAAAGACTACCAACATACTTATCATTGAAGCTTGGCATGATATCTGATAGTTCTTCAACTAGTAAAATGAGTTGAGCTTATCACAAATGACCCAACTTCACCATACAATTGTAAAACCTATCATACCCAACATTGTCTTTTTCAGATTGTTTTTGCACAAATATAGCAACCTTGCTCTCGGGCCAATGGTACACACGTAATTCACATTGCATTCGCGGTTTGCGGGTTTACAAGTTGTTGGTCTATATCACATACAAGAAAACCTCATAAAGGCCGTTTCTGAAAAGTATTGAAACGTATTCAATACCATAAATGAGTGCAGCAACTTATGGAAAACAAAAGGCGAGAAGGATATTAATGAAAGCAGTATATCTTTTATTGCTGATTGCGGAGAGGTCTGGCCGCTTATTGCTGAGAGGAGCTGATAGCTACACATGGACTTGGGTAGAACACCGGTGTGCGGTAGGCTTATTTTGTGTGTGTGTGTGTGTGGTAGGCTCATTGCAAATTGCAATAAGCGTGGGGCTTTGGCAATGAGCCCCACGTCATCAAGCGACGACATGTACAACCCCATCGTACAAACTTGCTTGTCACGGACATCCACCGTGGCTGTGCGACGCGACACGAGGAAACAGAGTGCTGCCATGCAGCCGTCCAGCTAGGCAGCTCCATACCCGCAATGTGGCCTCGAGTTAATATCAAAGCTCCCCCAAACAAGTTTTTTTGATCTGTCTCTGGAGAGATTTTCTCCTAGAATTCGATAACCATCAAGTTTGTTGTTGGGTTTCGAAAGTCTTTGCGGCTGTGCTGCACGTAGTCAGCAGCAGCAGCGCTAGTGTGAGCGCGAATGGTGGCCATGGCGTCGGTGGCGGCCGGGGTGGCGCTGAAGGGTGGGTTGGCTGGAGCACCCGTGGTGTGCAAGAGCGCCTGCGGGCGAGGGAATTGCGGTGCTGGCGCTGCCGGACCGCATGGGCATGCAGTGCGGCCTGCTGTCATTGCGGGGCGGCCGCCTAAACCCCAATGGCAGCAGGGTTTGGCTGCCGGGCTGGCAGCCGCCGCAGCCTCAGCTGCAGCATTCCCCTCCGCCGCGCTGGCTGACGTCTTGGAGGCGCTGGACGCCGTTGAGGTGCCCTCCCTGCCCAAGGTGGAGCTGCCGGCGATCTCCCTCCCGCAGGTGGAGCTTCCGTCCGTCCCTCAGATTAGCATGCCTGTGGTGTCCGACGACATGCTAGCTGGAGGCGTAGATCCCATCGTTCTTGCAGCTGGCGCTGGCGTTGTTGTTCTGCCCCTCATTGGTGTAGCGCTGCTTCTCACCAACAAGGGCTACGCTGGTGACGTTACCCCCGCTGGTGCGATTGATATGCTGGACAGCACCGCCTCTGCTGTGCTGGTAACAATGCCTCCACTGCATTATACTGTGCATGTAATTTTAACTCACATGAAGGAGTTGTCCTTGTGCTGAGCGAAAGTGAGTGCCAACGGTGAACACTTAACCGAATGCATTGCTGAACAGCTATTGTCATGTGTGTATGCATTTCCTTGCTAACCTGTCGAATCGCTTTTGCTTGAGATGTCGCTGTCATTCCAGACTAGCTCATCGGCAGCAAATGGTCGAGCCTATTATTCGCAGCCAGCTGTTGACATTACGCACATGCGTGCACATAGATGTTGAATGGCACATGCGAATGCACGGTGTGCATAGCATGCGAGATTCGACCCAGCACTATTAGCTGGCGACAATGCCATAGACAATGGCGTTGCTTGGCACTAGTGAAGATATAAATAGTGATGCGTCATGACTAACTTAAACCGCTCTGTCTGCACAAACTCGCAGATTGACATTCGGCCAAGAGCCGACATCCGAGAGACAGGTAGCCCAGACCTGCGGAGCGTTGGCAAGAAGTTGTACAATGTGGAGTGGGAGTCTGTGGACAGGGCAGGCAACGCTGTCCCAAATGGGAACTTCGTTGATGATGTCAAGGCGTTGTCCGCAGTTGATGAGAAGAGCATTGTCATTTTGCTCGACTCCTTCGGAACGGCCTCCGTTAAGGCTGCCAAGGAGCTAGGCAAGTCACGAATTAAAGCATATGCCATCAAGGAGGGAGTTGATGGTCCACGAGGGTGAGAAACAGTGTTTGTTCTCTGCGCTTACATCAGTCCATTGCAATGCCATAGCTCCATCATGTTGGATTGCAGGTGGCTTGCTAGCGATTTGCCCTGGAAGAAGCCAGTTAAGCTCAGCTTCCCAGATTTGTCCAATCTGCCCAGTTTTGAGGTAGACAACTATTTGTAATGATGCATGTTGCAAAAAAACACTCAGCCTTATCTATAACGCGTTCACACTGCAGATTGACTCCAAGTTGGCTGCTACAAGCGCTGCAGTTGTCGCCGTGGCTGGAGCATCAGCTCTGTTCTTTGCGGAGATGGAGACGATCTTGGAGGTATACTCTGCTGGCACCGTAGTGTTGACAGCATCAGTTGCACATGCATGCCCTTGCAGTTGTAGAACAGNCCAGAACAAGGCATTCAATGATGTAAGTTGTGAGCTTGCAGTGCAGTCTTATGTCTCAGAATGTCAATAGTATAGCATGGAAGTGGGGCCCAGCCTGCAAGGCGTCTGATTTGACACTGTTGTGCAGTGTTTGGAGAACTACAACGACATCTCCAAGTGCCAGTTCTACTTTGACATGCTCCAGCAGTGCAAGAACGGTAAGTGGCTTGTTGCAAGTTGCTCTATGGATCATTGGCTGTGTGGCTCGCCGATGCACGTGCAGGCTGGCAATATGTTGGAATAGTTTGGTGCGCTGATGAATTGTTGTCAGGGGGGGGGGCGCATGTGCTGGTAACAGTGTGAAGGACTTGGCATTTGCAACCAAGGAACACACCAGCTAGGTGATGTAGGCTAAAGGATCTGTCTGTCACAGCCATAGGAGTTACACCACGTCCCCATGCATACCAGGATCCTTTGTCCGGTGAAAATCTTATTGTTAGACTGTCTGTATTGCAGGTGTTGGGCGTCACAGCAGTGGTGCAGCTTTTAGTAAAGAGGCTGCTGTTTGCGGACGATAGGAAGAAGACATATGATGAGATCATTAGCTGGGTTGACAACAAGTTTGGACCTGGTGAAGGCGCAGAGCAGTTTAAGTCGTTGGTCAACACCGTCTTCAACGAGAAGGGTGAGTTGCACACCTTGTACCGCTGGCACCCTGCCTGTCCCTGTGTTTGTAATGTCCATGTTTAGCAGTAGCGCCTGTCACAGTCGCATCACTGCTGCTGCCATGTTGTGGCAACCCCTCTGCTCAGTTTGTGTCTGAATACCTACGCCAAACCACACAGGTCAACCAGCAGCTCCAGCTGCTGCTTCTGACGCCATTGAGACAGCTGTAGAGGCCGTAAACGATGCAGCCGAGTCTGTGTCTAATGCAACCGAGGCATTGGCTAGCGCAGCTGAGGCCCCAGCTGAGGCCCCAGCTTCCGCCCCAGCCTCAACATCAGCTGCCCAGGAGCACGCAGCAGCATCCTCATCAGCCTCGTCCCCCTCAAAAGACGAGCTGCCGCCCTCACCAGCACCATCAAGCCCATACACCGTGTATCCTGACTTGAAGCCGCCTACTTCACCTGCGCCACCGTCTTCGCCTGTTGTCTCGCAGTAGTGGGGTTGCTCCACTTAGGCATTGCAACCGGCAGTGCATGCAGTGGCGCAGTTATTGGCGGCCTGCTGGTTTGTTGCATGCGTAGTTTGTCTGTGTCGTAGCATAGGTTGTTTCATATACCAGTATGTAGCACTGGCTAGTAAAGGAGGAGAGGGAGAAGGATAAGGATGAAAATGGTAGGATGGTTGGAAAATGTTCCACATCAACATGCACATTAGAGGCAGGATACCATCTCATCAGCTGGTCATCCTGCCTCTAGCGTTGCAATCAAACCATACCTACAC
Organism: Chlorokybus atmophyticus; assembly: GCA_009103225.1. Lineage (NCBI taxonomy): Eukaryota > Viridiplantae > Streptophyta > Chlorokybophyceae > Chlorokybales > Chlorokybaceae > Chlorokybus > Chlorokybus atmophyticus. The sequence continues at coordinate 84,910 of RHPI01001292.1, read as the reverse complement.
AAAAGAGTCAGCTAGTTTGGCGTATGTTACTGCGCGTCTGTCATATCACATAAAAAGCATAAAAAGCCTGTGAATTGGACACATTACCCCCGACATTCTTTTGTACACGATGTGGCTGGGCTTCAACTAGCACCAGCGATAAACTGCTGCTCTTTCACAAACACAGAATAAAATAGTCTAGAATAGTCTTTTGGACTTTTGTACACACTTATCCGCATTCCATCTTTGTACACAAGAACACGCACACATGCGCACCAGCAGTTACATAAGCACATCTGGTCTGACTATCAATTGTTCTCTCCGATATCATTCCATCACGGCTTCCTGGCCGGCTCATACCCTTCTTTAAGGCTCTTCAATCGTGCCTGGGTTGGGTGAGTCCCCCCTCCTCCAAACGGTGACGCGGGTACACTACTACTGCCCCCACTTGCACTATTGATCCCCTTCCCCGTCGCATTGCTCTGCCTCTGGTTGAGCAGGCTGCCGCCCGGCGTGTGGGCATCGACGACATTGAGGTTGAGCTCCTTGTTGACGGTGTTATTGAGGGTGTTGTTGAGGGTGGAACTGCCCCCGACGGCGGAGCTGCCGCGCCGACGTGAGGAGTCCAGGTGAGTCAGGTGCTGGTTGCTGTTGTTGTTGCTGTGGGAGTGACTGGCCTCCAACGCGGCGCTGGAGGAAAGAAGGTCGGACTTGAGACGATCCTCCAACTCTTGCAACCTGGGAGAGAAAGGGTAAGGTCTAATGTATGTATAGAAATAGTACAAGTTTGTTGGTGCTCTCTTTACACGCACGCACCCATACGTCTGCAGGCACATGCGTATATAGAGAGACAGGCGCGAGCGCACGCAGCCGCACACAAGAGCGCACACACTCCCGGCTGCATACTCACGCGACCATGCATGCACACAAGCACACATGAACACCTGAATCCGCAAGCGCACACACGCATGTGCGCGCCCACATGCACGCAGACATGCATCATTGCACATCGGTGTACACATACCCACACCCACACCCATCTCCCCTGCTCTCACCTTCCCGCCAGTTGTGTCGACTTCCCCCCCCTCGTATCATCCCCTCTCCCTCCCTCCCCCTCCTGCCCCGCCACATGCCTATACACCGACTGATTCCTCCCCGTACTGGCCCCCTTCTCCTTCCCCAGATGCAACGTCACTCTCGCATTCCTAAGAGAAGCCGGGTACACCAACGGGTGGAGCTGCTCGTACGTGGACACGAACTTGTCCTCGTCATCGTAATCAGTCTCGTGGCTGTTGTTGGAGTTGTTGTTGTTGGGGAAGGTGGTCTCTGGTATGTTCGTGGCGGTGAGGCCGGGGCCGGCGCGCCACACGCGCAAGGTGCGGTCCCAGGAGGCGGATAGGTATTGGCTGCGGGGCGGGGGAGCCATGGCGAGGGCACGGACCGAGTCCACGTGGCCGACGTGCTTGCGCAACTGCAGAGAGGAAAAGTTTGTGTGTGCGTGTGCGAGTATGTCTCATCACTGCTTGCTCTTGATACTGGCAGCGGTAGTAGCAGCAATAGCAGCAGTACCAGTATTGCTGCCAGTGCAGTGCCGGTACCAGTACTGGTACTAACACTTTACTGGCAGCAGTAGCATTGGTACTCTCCCATGCCAGCACTGGTACTGGCACAATTACTGCCACTGCTACACATATGTGTTTTGGCAAGATTGGCCTACACCAGATACAAGCCCACCCAGGCCCCCCCCCCCCCCCCCCCCCCCC
>RHPI01001292.1:22326-81810 GCA_009103225.1 Chlorokybus atmophyticus | reverse complement strand
CTCCTCCCTCTCCTCCTCCCCCTCCTCCTCCTCCTCCGCCACCTCCCTCCCCCTCTCCCTCCCCCTCATGTTGTGTCCCACCCACATTCCCACCCACATCCCCACCCACATCACTCTCCCCTCCCCCCCTTGGCGACGCCGACCGCGCGCGGCTCTCTAAAGGCCACAACCTCACGTTGCAATCTTCCCCACCCGCAGCAAGCAAGTCCAACTCGGCGCTGTAGGCTAGACAGAGCATGGACTTCGTGTCACTGTTGGAGTTGGAGTTGGTGTTGTTGGGGAAGGAGGAGGAGGTGGTAGTGTTGATGTTGAGCTCCTCGTGGCATATGTAAGGGTCGCTGGCGAGGTCGCCCTCGGAGGAGGCCCAGCGGAGGACTTTGCCCTCGGCGTCGCCGCTGAACACCTGTTGGGTTGGTGTGTTGGGTGGGTGTTGGTGTTGGTGTTGTTGTTGTGTGGGGGTGGTTGGGTGCGTGGGTGTTGGGGCGTTCGTGTGCGTACGTGGTATGAGGTTGAGTCTGTCTGTTCGGTTCTGGCCACGATGAGGGATTCGACCCAGTCGGTGTGGCCTGAAAGAGTCCTGCGAGAACATCATTGGAAAGAAGCTTAGCGTGCAAGTTGTGTACGTGTGTGTATGCGTGCATGTATGTTGGTCAGACCTTTACGCAGACCAAGTTCCTGTGTGTGTGTGTGTGTGTGTGTGTGTGTGTGTGTGCGCGCGCACAGCAACTTACATGGTGGGGGCGCATGGGTTGAAGCGCCAGACCACAAGCTGTCGCTGGGCGGTAATGCCAAGCACCACGTCCGAGTGCGGAGATGCATGAAGCCGCTGTATACTGCCACGGCAAGTGTGTGTGTATGTGTGCATGGGCGCACGCGCATGCCAGCCACCCTGTCTGATGAATATTGCATACATGTACAGACAACACGCGTACTTGAACTCGTCAAGGCGGGAGGTGTGCCGCACGTACGCCGTCACGTTGGTCGGCGTCCTCGGGTCGTACGCCACGAGCCGCTTGTTCCTCCCCGTAATCCTGACAACAAACCTTTCTATTAACACACATATGTTTGGTATGAGTATTGTGTTGTCGCAACCATTACCAGTAATGGCGCATGGGTTTGATGTAAGCGAGGGCGTTGACGGTGTCGGCCATGTTTTCCAACCCGTCTAAGCACCGACCCTCCTGAGACCAAACCTTGACTGTCCCGTCGTACGAGCCCGTGATAAACCTGCGTGGTCGGTAAGCATGTGAGATGATCGCATGTTTGCGCGCACGTCCGCACACACACACACATACACGTTTGCACGTACACCCCTCACGTGTGCATGCGTATAGACACGCCCACACCGGCACCCTCACACATCTAACCTCATGCAAGCACACGCGCGCGCGCGCACATGCCCACATGCAAGTGTCGCAACCAAAACACCCACGGTAAAAAGGTAAAAACCCACACACATGCATGCGGAGATACACAGACACAGCACCCACCCACCCACCCTACCAGTTGTTATCCGTGTCGAACGCCACGCTGCATATGGCCCCTTCGTGGCACCTCAGCAGTCTCGTCCACCCCTCCCTCGCCTGCGGCTTCTCGGAGTCGTAGATGCAGACGCTGCGGTCGTACGACGCCGAGAAGATGCGGCCTGAGTCGGAACAGGCCACGCCGCGGACGATGTCGGAGTGGGAGCGGAGGGAGTGGAGGAGCTTCAGGACCTTGGGGAGGCCGCTGCCGTCCTGGGGGGAGGGAGAGGAGGGTGTTGCTGTGGTTGTTGCAACAGCAAGAACAGACACACACGCGCACGTGTGCGCACTCTCACACGCGCACGCACGGACGCACATGTGGCCAGGGCGTGCGTGTGTGGATGATACATGCACGCACACGCACACGCACACACACCTGCTTGCATGTGCTCGCACAAGCACGCGCTTGACTGCTTACATCTGCATATAAGGTCACACACACGCGCGCGCGCATACGCACACTTACACACTTGCCTGGGTTGTTTCGGATGCGATGGCTTCGGTGGGTGCGCACGCCTTGTAGATGAATATCGTCGAGTGGGCGCCCGATATCAGCTGCCTCCTCTTGGGGTTCCAAGCAAGACAGAACACAGGAGACCCGTGCTCCACCACCTGTTGAGCGTTGGTGTACACAACAACAACAACAAAAACAACAACAACAACAACAACAACAACAACAACAACAACAACAACACTATCTTACCTGGAGTTCTTTGCCTTTGTCTGACCAAGCGATGACGTTGCCATCGATGGAGCAGCTGAACAGCAAGCGCACGCCTCCGCTCCACAGTACATCAGTCACCCACCCCTTGTGCCCAACCTAATGTACATATTACGTACGTATTGTATCACATGCTGATTGACATGCGGACATGCATGCATACGTCAACACGCATGCTATTGTCTACGTCCACGTGCACATCTGCCCTCGCACACACATGCTCGGGTCCGCACAAGCCACCCCCATCATACACGCATCCGCACATACACACTCTCTCAAGCACGCACATGCACACCCGCGGTCTGTCGCACGCGTACCCGCGCACAAACACCTGCGCAGATACTAACCACCAAACAAGCAGACCAACCAACACGCACACCCACCCACACCCACACCCACACCCACCCTACCATAGTCCTCGCGCACTTCATCGTCGCCATCTCCCACACCCTCACCCTCCCGTCCTGCCCCCCCGTCACAATCTCTCGTCGCGGCGGCACGTAGCAGCAGCACAGCGGGGCGGACGTGGCAAGGAGGGTGCTGTCGCTGCTACCGTTGTTGGAGGCATTGGTGTTGGAGGAGGAGGAGGAGGAGGAGGAGATGGAGGGGTCGGCGGCGGCGCCCAGGATGGCGATGACCTCCATCGACATGGTGGAAGGGATGGGTGGGAGCTGGGGAAGAATGTGGTGAAAAAACGCGTGCGTGCGTGCGTGCGTGCGCGCCTGCTTGCACACGTGTGCACGTGTGTGCATGTGCGCGTAGGCTTGTGCGTGCAGGTATATGTTTTTTGGCTTGAGTCACAACCGTCTTATGTTCTGTGCATCCCGTACTTCAGAACGGCTGTCTTACGATCTTATGAACACAAACCACAGAGTGCTGCTCAACACCTCCCCACACACCTTGAGGTACTAAGCCTTCAGAATGGAACCAAGCAGTGGGTTGTTGGAGATTTACGCGAGTATTGCATACGTTCGCAGTATACCTTGAACAACGCACGCAATGCTTCTGATTTCTCAGACCAGCCGCAACAGACGCTTCTGTGCAAGTCTTTGTTGGGGTGCAGAGGAGTGAGATGTCATGAAGGTAACAATTGAAATTGACTTTATGATAGTTTGACATGTTGTCATGAACGACATCTATTAAAGCCCAACTACATTTTGCGACACAAGATGCCTGCTTTACCTCAGTTTGTTTGCTCGACTGCTGCGCTCATGTACTCCTGAAACCACTGCCCAACCACTCCAGCCTCCCCACACACATCCTATGCCTTCAGACAACCACGTATGTTGATCAACACTGCCGTTGGCTGGGTGGGCAGCGCTACTGCTGCCGCCGTGTGACACGTGGCAGCCCCTGAGCAGAGGTATCCTGCGCTATGGCTTACACACCAGGAGTCACGTGACTCGCAAACTGTGTGCATGTGTCTCTCCCGCTTCCCTCTTGTGCGCAGCCGCACAAGCTCCTGTGCGCCGCGCACAAGAAAGTCACAGAGGTGAAAGGTCATCACGTGACTTGTGGCGTCGCCTCTGGCCTGGCGACGGCGGAGGAGGAGGAGGAGGAGGAGGACAGGAAGAAGTAGAAGGGGAGGAAGAGGAGTCGGCTGTCAAAGGAGTTGTTGGCGTCAGGCGGGGTGCGTAGGGATGTGATCGACGTGGCTGCGGCGGCCATGAAGGCCGTCTCAGCGTGGCCATGGCAGCGCAGAGGCAGCGGAGCCAGCTGGCGGCGCTCATCAGCCCGCCGTCCAGAGGCGGAAGACGTGCACAGGCCTCGGGCGGCGGCGGTGGAGGAGGAGGAGCTGGAGGAGGAGGATATGTGTCTGATCCTGGCCCTGTCAGCCCCGTTCTCTCGCCCAAAAGCTACAAGACGTTGCGCCAAGAGCTCATGGAGGTGAGGATCATGGTTGAGAAGAAGTATATATTGCTAAGGAGACGGAGTTGCGTTGAGGGTGTGTGTTGAGAAGTTTGATTGTGTCTCAGGAGAGGAAGAGGCAGCATGAGTCTGTGGAGAGGGAGAGACAGGCGCTTAATGCCATGCTGCGTGAACACACGGTAACACACAAGGGGTCGACAGATCCAATAAATTTGCTTCACTAATGAAGAACTTGTTGCATAGGCTTCATAACAAGCAAGTTGACTATCATTAAGTTTACTATGTTGTGGGGGATGCAGGACAACATGCGGCGTGCGCGCGCGAGCCTCGAGGAGGAGCGCATGCAGCTGCACCGCACACTCACTCAGCGCAAGTTCGAAGAGGAGGACATGAAGGTACTGAAAAGCAACACTTTATGTACCACAGCACCAGATCAAGCCAACAAATACAACTAGCATCAACACTCCTCCACAGGCACACAACACACATCAACAAACATATCAAACTAAACTGCTACACCAACAACCCACCTACCCCCTGGATCACACCCCTAAGCCAACAAATACCACCAGCACCAACATACCTCATACACAACACAACACAACACAACACTTCATAATACAGGACATAGAGTTGGATCAGCTGCGGCTTCAGCAGACAGCAGGCGAGGCCACGCTGCTGCTAGCAATGCAGGGCAGGCTCCTTCTGGCACGCAGGCAACCGTTCCAACCACCGCCGCCAAAACAACAAAGCACACCGCCACGCTCATCCATCGACGGCAACAACAACTCCACCTCTTTCCTCCCGGACATACACAACAACACAACAACATCACGCAGACGGTCCAGCAACCATCACCATGTGCGCGTCCCCGCGGACGAAGCCTGGCTCCACGCCATGCGCGCAAGCAGCGAGAGCAACATCAGCAGCACAAGCACCAACACCAGCACAAGCACAAGCAGCAACATGGACTACAGGACACACGCTCGCAGCAAAAGAAACAAGTTGGAGGATCCCGTGCGAGCTGCCGCGCAAGCGGGTGAGTGTTGGCATGTTGTTGTGTCGGGGGAGAGGGTAAGGTTGAGATGCTTGTGTAACCATGGTGTCAGGTATGTTGTCGGTGGAGGTGGAGCGTATGGCAAGGCTTCTAGGCATGGATCCACAGGTGGATAGGGAGTTCTTGGGCATCGCTGAAGCTGCACTCAGGGCTCCCTTGCCTAGTAAGGAAGATTTAGGGGCCATGCAAAGACATAATCAATGACAACAACAATTGCATGCAAGTTTGTGGTGATGCACGCATGTATGCAGTTGCATGATCAGGCATAATGACCACATGAGCTAGATACTAATAAGCCAAAAGCTTGCCAGCTGATGCCTTTACCTGATGGTGCAGACGGTTGGATGCGCCACGTGAACTCCGGGAGGGACGTATACGTGCACGATGTAACTGGCAAAGTGCTATACGAGCATCCCATGCTGGAGCAGTTCCGCCGTCGTTTCAGGTGTTGTGCATACAAACAATTTCACCACAATTTGCTTTGTTATGTGATGACGGTGATGTTTACCACACATGCGACCGTGCGTTCAGCTGCTTGTGTGATGACGGCAGGGCTGCCAAGAAGGCGCGAAAGGACATTGAGAAACTCAGGTGCGAGCAGGAAGCTCAAAGGCAAATGCTGAGATGAACAGTTGCAGAGTGACTTCAAATTGTATAAAATCCCGGTTGTCCATGTGTATGCCTCGGCACTGTGGCCGTGTCATTGCTTTTGTACGTTCTCACTACAAGTATCACAGGCCAGCATTTGAAGAACATACATACATACACACATACATAAGTGACAACAACTATGTGCGTGCAACTGCCACTCGCAAGCAGTCAGAACGCCGCAATACTGAGCATACTGTGCAAGAAGGCAGTGAAACAAAACAAAGAGGCTTTCTAAGGCCTTATGCGTTCTCTGATGAAGCGCTCAACATCGGCAATGTTTCCCTGTGCAACGGATGTTTCGGCAAAGGAGACTTTGTTGGGCAGCTGCGAAAACTTGAATGCCTCGGTCTTGCTGCCCAGATACACCTCCCCTGAAGACGAACCCGCAGCTCGCACCGCTGCCGTGCTCGCCTCCGACAGCGTGTTCTTTGTCGAGCGCAGCTGATCACTACAACAAAAGGGAGTCAACAATTACATTCTATCCGGTCAAGCCGGGCATGATTTGATACAACTTTTGAACATCAAAGAACACGTGCACACAACGCATACGATTTGTGTACATGTGTAGAGTATATATATGAGGCATGAAGTGCACTTACAGTTCCTTTTCCAGTCGCTTGCGGATGAACTCAACGGTATGCGCGTTGAGGTTGTCCATTTTATTGCATGCCACGAGGAGCGGTATTCTCCTCTTGTGGATGCTGCGATTGGTCAGTAGCTCATACATCCGTCTGCAAGCACCAAAGCTCAGCATTGAGCCGTTTGTATGACAAAACACCCTTCCAAACTCTTTGATGCACTTACTCGGCTATGGACCGTGAGTTGGGCAGCAACTCCACAGCGTCTATCACAAACACAATGCCGCGAGCGCTGCCAATGTACGGCTCGGCCTTCAACTGCAAGCGTGGATGCCCCGGCAAGTCCACCACGTGGACGGGCCGAGCACGAGGAGCCTGACAAAGGAGAATGGTTGTATTATGGAACGCCACACATGGTATGTGAAACACACAACATCAGCACAATGCAACTTGTAGAATTAAGCTTGGGTTCATCAATGCACCTTCACTTTCTCTGAGTTGAGGATGAACCGCCCTTCATTCTTGTCAAGTGAGGTTACGGTGCCGTTGTGAACTGTACCATCGCGCAGCTGGCACGACAGGCAAGCACACTCATCATCAGTAAGCAAGACAAGCAGCCTGCGACATGCTTGCATGAACCCTTGCATGATCTGTAACATGCCAGCACCTGAGAGAATAGCGCTGTCTTGCCGGCACCCATCAATCCAACGATCAGTATGCTATCGGCCTTGCCGCTAGACCGGTCTGCAGGGCCAAACAAAGTTCATAATCTTGGTGCATGTGCTGAGATAAGATGTTTAGACGAAGCCGCGGTCATGCTGCAATGCAAGGTTCAGTATAGTCAATTCCAAATTGTGTTGGCCTCAATGACACGTAACGTATGTGCAAAAACAACTGGCTCGGTCACGTAACGACCATTGTGGCTCGAAAACTCACTGGAAAGAGTGATGAGAAGCAGAAGCACAGCTCCCAACAGCGCCGCAAACCCTATTGTCACAAAAAGCGCAACCTCCTCGCTAACCTGCACACACAACAAAGTCTCATCACGTGTGTCATTGAATCACGTCCTGAAGCCAGACATGTTGATAAAGCAGCTAAGCAACCACGCTGTACATTCTACCAATCAATACGCCAAGCATTATACACACAGCTAGAAGGAGCACTACACAAGCTTGCGTGCATGGACACAGGACTTGCTGCGCTATCATTAAAAATATGCAAGCTTAGCCAGGCGCAGGAGCTGCATAGAGCTGCGGAAAGCTTGAGGCTTACCGAGAGGGCAGACGCCACGTCGGCGATAGCTGGCAGCTTGGCACCGGCGCTGACGCTGGCCATGTCCGCCTGTGCCGCCGCCTGTGCCGCCATCGCAGCGTTGTCCATCACAGCAGATGTGTGGATTAGGGTTTGTTTGTTACTGTTTGTAAGCGGCAGGCGGCGAAGTTGGTGTTGGCGTTGGTATTGGTGTGGTTGTTGCTGGTCTGGTCAGGACCGCATTGAAGAATCTGTCATTCAAGCAGCTGTGACTAGTAGCAGGAGGAGCTCATGGCATCTTCCGACGAAGATGACGCCGAGATGGTGAGCTTGGCACCGTTGTCGTTCTTGTTCTTGTTCAAATACACTTCGAGTTGAATTGCTGCACAACAGACGCAACAGAAACAACCAAACCAAACATCCACACAGAAACAGTTGTCTCATCTTCTCCCATCGCTCTCAATTGACAGGCTGCCCGAGCAGCAAGTTGTTGTGTGCATGTATGAAAGATAGCAAGCTTGCAGTAGTGTATGTGAGGAGGGTGGCATTGCACGCATCCTTGTCAGTCACCCCTTATTGTCTGCCACGTTGCACCAACCATCTGCTGTGGCTTAATCACTAACCGACTTGTTGTGTGCAAGTTCGTCTGACAGTACATCAGGCTAAGGCAAACTTGTTTTGTTAGGTTGTGTCGTGCACAGTGATTACGGCAACACTTGCATGCACAAGCCTGCACAACTCTACACATTGACGTGTGTGCAACCACGCCATTCTTGCCATACGCGCGCGCTCCCGTGCATGCATGTGTCTGTGCGAGCGTGTGTACGCGTCTCTATGGCTTTACGCTTCTTCAGAGGTTGCGCGCATACGTGTGTGTGGTCTGGCAAGGCTTGGGTTGTAGCTCAAAATTACATCTATACACTTGTGCCTGTGACTGTTTGCAGCGCAAGTTACGCGCGTTGCGTGCTGGAGCTTCAGGCAGAGAAGACAGGGTCTCATTGAGCACACTAAGAGAGCGCCAAATGCGCGAACAGGCGCGGGTGAGTCCATTTGTTCATACAACCAGCCATTCCCCTTAGCGTCAACACAATCAGTGTTGACAACTGTCTCTTCTCAGGCCCAAGCTGCAAGTAGCTACTTCAAGAATGTGCCGAAGCCGCCTGAGGTCGAGGATGGCAGCAATGAAACTGGAAATGGTGTTGATGAGGACGATGATGAGGACGGTCCGGCAGGGCCGCAAGCTGTCATAGAAGAGCCAGATGATGAGATGGCCATGCGAATGCATCTTCCCATGTCATTCGGGAAGAAGCAAGAGGCGCCGGTGATTGCGAGTGCAGTGCATGACAAGACCAAGCGCGTGGACATATCAGCCACAACCCAACAAAGCAAAGACAGCAACGGAGTGCCGATGATTGGACCCCCGCCGCCTCCTCCTGCGGCCGAGTCCGAGTCTGATGACGGCGATGACTCCGATGGTGATGCCGATGACGGACCTGATATCGACCCCTACAGGATACCTCTTGCCAATGAGATCCGGCTTGGCGGCCACACAAAGACCGTTGCAGCTGTCGCCATTGACCACAGCGGCTCCCGCGTGCTTACTGGATCGCACGATTACATGGTTCGCATGTTCGACTTCCAGGTGGGTGACAGTGAGACTGCAACATTGTGCGTGCATGCTCACATGCATATGTGCGCATTTGTGTGCATGTGCGTGTGTGCATAGCGCTCGTGTGATCGTGCATGCTTTTGCCTGTGATGCGTGTGTGCTTGCGTGTGTGGCAAGTTCTGAACATGGTAGCTACTTAACAGGGCATGAACCAGAATCTGAGGTCCTTTCGCCAGCTGGAGCCCTTTGAAGCGCATCCTATAACCGCACTGAGCTTCAGTCCGTCAGGAGACCTGTTCATGGCAACGTCCGGCGCCGCAAAGTTTAAGATCTTTGACAGAGACGGCCTGATGGTCGGCGAGACTGTCCGGGGAGACATGTACCTGCGCGATGCCAAACACACCAAAGGCCACCTCACTGCTGTCACAGGTGAGTACAAGAATGGTTTCAAGCATGTTTGAGATAGTGTCATGCATGGTTTGACTGACTTCCATCCATCACTCGTATGCAGGTGGTCAGTGGCATCCTACGGAGCGCAACACCGTGTTGACGTGCAGCGAGGATGGAACCTTGCGAGTTTGGGACACAAGTGATCTCAAGCAGCAGAAGCATGTGATAAAGCCCAAGCTAGCGCGTCCCATGCGCGTGTCCGTGACGACGTGCTCGTACAATGCCGATGGAAAGTTGATTGCTGGCGGGCTCGCCGACGGCTCTTTACAAGTAGGGACACACATTGCGTCAGCATGTGTGCAAGTGTGCACTGTGTGTTGCATTGACAGTGCGCGTTGCGTGCAGGTTTGGAAGAGCGGGAGCTTCATGGGACAGCGCCCGGACTTCTATGTTGCAAAAGCTCATGCGCCGAACGAGGACATATCGTGCGTGCGGTTCTACAGCGATTCGCAAACACTTGTATCACGCAGCTGCGATGACACCTTGAAGGTTAGTGTGCTGATCATTCAAATGTACGCTTGGCATCTATCCAATACCCATGTGATATGCTCGGTTACATCTCCGGGCGCAACAGATCTGGGATCTGCGTAAGTTCAAGGACCCACTCGCCAGCTTTGATGACCTGCCCAACATAGTGGCGCAAACGGGAGTGGCGTTCAGTCCTGATGGCCAGCTGATTGTGACCGGGACGTCCGTCACGAAGGGTGGCGAGACAGGAGCACTCGTGTTCTTCGACCGCGCCAAGCTGGAACTCGTGCGAAGAGTCGGCGTCTCTCAGGGAAGCGTTGTCGCCCTCAACTGGCATCCCCGTCTCAATCAGGTGTGTGTGCAAGCACACGCGTGTGTGCACGTGTGTGTGCGCACGCGCACATACACGCACACGTGCATGCCATAGCGGGCGTGACTGATGTTGTGGTCAATGTCACAACTTACATGTGTCAAGGAGAGTTGTTGAGTGTCAATCTTTTGCATGGCATGACAGATACTGGCTGGATGTGGAGACAAGAAGAGCGGTGCGACACACGTGCTGTACGATCCGGAGGTCAGCGAGCGTGGCGCGTTGGTGTGTGTGGCGCGGGCCCCACGCAAGACCAGTGCGCTTGACATGGTGTACGCTGCGGCGGCACCCGTCGTGCGCAACCCTCACGCGCTGCCGCTCTTCCGCGACGAGCCCAACCGCAAGCGCCAGCGCGAGAAGGATCGCGCCGACCCCACAAAGTCCCACAAACCCGACATGCCCATCTCAGGCCCGGGCTTCGGCGGCCGCTTGGGCAACTCGCAAAAGAGTGTCCTCACGCAGTACCTCATGAAGGTGCAATGCTAGTTGATATTGACACATGTGTTCTCAAGATCCTAAACTATGTAAAGGTCTTGAATGTTGGGTTCGTTTGTTTGTTTCCTCAGGAGGCTGGCATGAAGATGAAGAGCTTTCACGATGAAGACCCACGCGCAGCCATGCTGAAGCATGCCGATGAAGCGGCCAAGAACCCAATGTATACTGCAGCGTATAAGGAGACGCAGCCTAAGCCGGTCTTCGACGAGGAGTCAGAGGAAGAGGACTAGTAATGCCCGCTTGGGCTCCGCTTGGCTTGTTGTCACACAAGCGCTCTGCTATGATTGATAACATTCAGCTGAGCATGCATCAGGTAAGCTGCTTTGTCATGCCGGGTAGTATAATTGTCAGTGTGACATCATGATGCATGCAAGAGTAGTGTCAAGCACGCATGTGCTGGTACTTGAGGCTGTACTGTAACGTACCATGTTGGTCATTTGTTACACAACAGGTAGCAAGGCTGATGCAAAGTTGCACTGCAAGCGTCGCTCGGCATTGAAGCAACAGAAGGTTTGTCACCCGGCTGGTTGTGGCGCTCAATGGCAGTGAGCTGTGGTGAGCGTCATTGGCTTGAGGCTGCTTTCGGACACATGAACAGGCGGAGAACTGGATTTCACAGCAATACTGCGGGTGGGTTCTTGTCTGTGTTAGTGAGGGTTAGAATGCAGCACCTGCGAGGTTTTTTCTTTGTAATTGATCAGAGTAATTAGAGGAAATTGTGTATTGCTGCTGCACTGGCATGCACTCTCTTTGGACTGGTGCCTTGCCGCAGCACAGTACTGGGTCCTCAGCTGCACATGCCAACGTGCAGTTGCATGCACTCTGTTACTTCATGTCACAACATCGCATTCATGCATGTTGCAACCGTGACACAGTCACTCCCACATTGTGTTCATCACCGCCAGGCTATGTGCTGCACCTAGCCTCTTAAAGCACAGCCCCCTAGCAGCAGGCAGTCACAATATTTGCCGCACCGTTGAAAGCGTCAGTGCCAGCCATCACAATCATATCAACAACATGACGTCCCTCGCCGCCGCTCCCCAACCTTGCCCTGCTGCACTCATCAAGTCACTCGGCTGTCAGACCGCCATCATCATCATGATGTCAACCAGCTTGACAGCTGTGTACAAAAGGGGTGTGCTGGTATGTGTGAAAGAGAGGTGTGCTTGGTAAGGCATGAATTAGGTCTCATGTGGTTGAAGCTTATTTTTGAACTCCTGTGTAGCACGCCAAAAGAGAAAGAAGGATGAAAGTGCACGAACTGCAGTGATGCAAAGTATGCCCTCACGGTCTCATCCTAGGCACCAAACTCTAAACGCAGTGTCACAAGTCTGCATGCCCACAAACAACTGATACTGACACAGTTGCAAAAGTGTTGCCAGGAGCGCATCAACCGACCCATGTGATGTGTGGTGCACTGCATCAAGCGATGCGCCAAATGCCGTATATCCAGTGCTGTAGACTGACGCCAGGTCAGTATGTTGCAATGGTTCTCCCAACAGGCGGGTCTGAGACACAACTCCAGCTTGTGGATGTTCTGTTGATAATATTTATGTATCTGGGTTGTAGCAATCACCTAGCTATACTACTGAAAACTACCTAGCAATATGTACCTACACAGTCCCACAATAGAGCTCAGGATCATCATCATCGGCAGTAATCCGGCGCTTCTGTGTTCGATATCATCACGACCTCCTCTTCATCAAGTTTCTCGTAAGTCCGAGCTGCGGCCTCGCTGTATGCTCGGCTGTAGCTCGCAGGATACCGCTGCGGCTCCTCTGCGGTGGCATTTGCGTCCTGCACCAGCAGGAAAGCCAGCGCCATCGCCAGCACCGTCACCCCTGACCCAAGACCCACCAGCGTCAACTTCAATCGCTCCAGCGTGGGCTTGACCTGCAATACACCAACATGCGTGTCAAACACGCCCAGAAAAGCATGCACGAGCGCATGCACACACACGGCACGCACAATCCCTGCATCCGATATTTTGTACATAGACACGGGACAACAAAGTGTGGTCACCTGGTAGAAGCCCAGCAGCCTGTCCCGTGCCAAAACCTCCGGCGGTTTAACCCAGATTTGCCCATCATACCAGCCAGTCTCCTCATCTGCACGCGATGATTACAACTTGAGTCCGATGTCACACAATGTAGCATAACAGGTGACTCCAGCAGTTGTTGCTTACACTCTACAGTCGCAGAAAATAGCCTGTTGCCCACGTATGACCACCCGAGATACAATCTCAACACCGCCACCGTGACTATAAACAGCGCGCTTGAGCCGCCCGCCAGAGCAAACTCCACCGGCTGGATGGTGGGCTTGAACGTGTATCCCGCAATGGGACAGCCAACCTGAGTATGTGACAAACACCTCAAGAACGCACACGCGCTCGCGAACCAACTTAATCCAACTGCACTAGGCCGACCATCGTGTCACTGGTTTGTGTGTGTACTGTACCGCAAAAAAGAAGATAGCCCACACTGCGAGAAGGCGTAAGCTGTATGCGGGTAGCTGCAAGGTTGCCCACGTGAACAGCTGCGCCTCCCGCAGCGCCTCGTACTCCCTCACCGGCCGCTGCTCTTGCGGCACTGGGCACTCAATGGTCTGCACATACGAACAGGACAAGCACTCAGCAATGGTACAAAATCTGACAAACAAGTTGTGCTGTTGGTATGCACCTTCGGAACAATTGAGCGACCAACACTTTTTGATGAGTTGATTGATACACTGTGTGTATGTTGTGCTTGCGGTGGTGCCAAGTGTTGTCTCAACAGGCTACATGCACTACAATGTGAATGCATTATAGATTGACACGCACACAAGACTGTCTACATGTGGCGCCGATGTGATACCAGCTAATACTAACATGCTCCTGATCACCAGAACAAATGATGGTGGTGGGTTGCAGTACAATACATGACACTAACCCATGAAACGCTGTGACAGCAACCAGTCGATGTGCTGAAGCGACGAATGCATGGGATGGCGCCAATTAATGCAAGTCACAATGTCATACCATTATGACGTGAAAGATTAAAGGCACCACGAAACCCACTGGAACGGCAGTGGGTACCCCGAACACTATCCGTGTCCTTGTTAATAAGTCGATGAACAAGTAGTTTGTATAAATTTCATCTGAATTACCAAGAGACACCTGCAGCAAACACAGCATGCAAGCCCTAACCTCAAATTCAAAAGGGCGGGGAGCACTGCCGCCTTTCTTGCCGCCTGGGTTGCCGTCTGAGGCTGCCATGGCGCAGGGCGGTTGTGCTAACAGCGATCTCCTCAAGCGTTTGGGAGAGAGTTTCAGCAAAACAAACGACGACGACGCCGACGACGAGAACGATGTCCATCTCCTCGTCGTCGTGGTCGCCGTCTGCCCCAAGCTGGCAGTGGCCACCCTAAGCGTGGCGCCACAGTGGCATGCGGACGACGACGACATGGACGCAACAGAAGTTGACGCTGTCACCGCAGCCATGCCGAACGACAAGAACACGGATAGCGTAAGTCAACACTGCCACACCGCCGCCGGCGCTGCCACGTGGCGCTGCCTACAGCTGCCTCTGCAAGACACTTCACCACCAGGCTACCACCGATATCTACACCACCAAGAGTACATGTGGTCGATGTTGGAAGTCTTGAATTCATCAAGCAGCTTCTCACAGCCCTCCGATTACGATCCACCGTCGTAGGCTTCACCACGGCTCCCCTGGTATGAGAGATATCTTCTATTTCTGCAAGCGATATCCGTCTATAAACACAACTCCAAACTTTCACTGCAATTCCTACGTGTCTGGTGGGTGGCGTACACTACTGACCCGTTGTCGCGGCGTGCTGTGCGTGTTGCTTGCGTGTGGAGCGGGTTGGCGGCGGCGTCGGCGGCGTTTGTGGTTGCAACTTCTTTGGTGCAGATTTATCACATCTCACATCATTTGACAGAGCTTGACTGTGGCTGGAGAGCGACGAGCTAAACGAGCGCAAGTTTGCCTTGCCTGCGTTTAGGGTTTGGGCCAGGGGCTTGGAGTTGGGGTTTGGGCGGAAGCGGCCTTTGTCTTGGCTGTCAGTGGGTTTTGAGGAGCCTGATTAGGCTGGATGAAGGAGGTTGCGGCTTCTGCCGCGCGCCGGTGTTAGCAGCTGTCTGCTCATGTCGGATGACGCCTCGGCGTCATCCAGGTACACCTGCTATTACCACTACATGTAGTCTGCCAATGATGTGGTTGACCTTCAGCAATTATCAAAGCAATTCAGCAGCACACTGTTTTTGATATGTTACACTTGAACATGGTTACAAACGCAACATTGTGTGCAACCATGTTTTGTGCAAGGATGGCGAGTGAGGTTGCTGTTATGGGGTATCTTGGAACGCGTCATAGCTAGCATAAAATTTCAGCTGTTTGCATGGCTTTGTCCGTACGGTGTGAGGCTTTTCCTCTGTTTGAATGTTAGCAATTCAAGGCTGTGATGGAATGAAACAAGTTCACTGTCAATGTCGGTTGGGTGATACACGAGATGCACATACACCACATTGTGTGTTGCGAGATCCTTTTTTACAACATGATGTTTACTGTACACATGCTTGTACAATATCATGCTGATGTCACAAGAAGAGCGCAATCCGCAGTTGAACCTAGCTTAGGTGATGGCTTGGCATTGAACTTAACACTTTGTTGGTACTTGGTGTCCAGCAACTACCCATCAACATCAGCATCAGCATCCGCGGGTTTGTTACTGGCGGGCATCCAAGCAGAAAGCAGCGGCTTAGTACAAGGCCGTGAGGGTCGGCAGGCCATACGGCACAACCTGTTGGTGACGCTCGCGCTACAGACCGTATATTTCTATTTTTTGGACTGGAACTTCATATTCCTTCTCGTGCGGGGGGTGCAACTGGTATGTACTCACCTATCAGTCACAGAATCAGTGTTGCTTGAGAGTAACTATCTCAATGTCTGCAGCTCTATCTGCTCGCGCTTACAGCGCAAGAAGATGTGGAAGCCAATGGCAGGCTCAAGGGTTGTATCCATGCTCACAGCACTGCTCTGCTTGTTGTTACTTGCTGCTCCTGCTTTTATGCGACTGTTGCTGTTGATGCACCAAGTTGTGCTTTTCCATCTCTGGTTCATTGCCGCTCCTTGACCTGCGCTTGTACAGACATGGTGTTGCTGTCAGACTTGTCAATTCTGTTCCTCCACTTGCAAGAACAGCCAGGGCGGCATCAGATGCCGGTCGTGTTGACATTTGTTGGCGAGAGCGGCATCATTGCAAGCAGGGTGCGGATGTTTGCCAACGATATTGTGATGGTGGTGCTGCACGCTGCATGCTCGCGTTTTGTTGTAGATGAGGCCCCCGCGCTTCGATTGGATAGCATAGAGTCCGTGCCACCTGCACTAGATATGGTGTAGCTTGCAGTTAAGACTCTTGTAGATAAGTTTTTTGTATTCTTGAATTCTTTTTGTCATGCATCGCATGGTAGCTGAGTAGTAGGCAGCGCAAATTGTCCGGCGGCCCTTAGATGTGCCCTGACGTGGGTGGCATACTCACGCCGCGCATGGTCGCACAGATGGCAGTAAACCACTGCTGCATGTACACACTGGTTGGTGCTGAGTTATGTTTGCATATAAGGCAATATAAACTGACCTTGCAAACACTAACAATTGACACATTGCTGGATAAGGTTCAAGTTGTAATGTAGTTTACTGGCCTAAACACCGGTTAATGTAAAATATATTATCGTACTTGGGGAAAGTGAAGCCACTGTAATTGTACATATGTAAAGTCAAGCGCCGTTAAAGGCATAAACGATAATGGAGTATGTGCGCTTGTAGCAAAATTTGGCGCATCATGGACGTCCCTAAAACTAGGTAGTGACCAGTAAGCAATGATACTATTGGTAACGTCATAGTCCTAATTGACAATGACCCAGCTATATATATATGCTACTTTCGGTGTTATCATCGACACATGAGTGTCGACTTCGACAAGTCGATGTGCCTATTGCATGCGCCGGCGCATGCATGGCGCAGACATACATAGGCGCCTAGAGGATGTCACCTGCGCTAGAGGCTACGCGTTGCACACTTGTGCATCTGGCGGCGGCGGCGGAGGAGGAGCAGGGGGAGGAGGCGGAGGGAGAGGGAGAGGGAGAGGGAGAGTCGGACTGGCAGAGGCGGTGGCGTCAACCACAGGTATGTGGCTTAACAAGGGTGGAGAAAAAGGCACTGCACACAGTCACGCTGTGTGTAAACGCAGTGGCGTTTGCCTTCTCATGTTTGTTATTGCTCATTAACTATCAGCGCACGCATGCGCACACCTACATACACACGTCAGCTACTACTCATTGTTACTCTCTCTCTCTCTCTCTCTCTCTCTCTCTCTCTCTCTCTCTCTCTCTCTGTGTGTGTGTGCATCAACGCAGTTGCATTTGCTATCTTCTTGTTTCTCGTTTTGCTACCAAATGTAACAGTATTAGCTATGAGCGTAGCACGCATGCATGTACACACACATACATACACAAATCAGCTATTACTAAGGCTTACAACATGTGAATCACTACCTCTCCAGCTGTCTCATGTATTCATCAGACACGAACATAAAATCAACTCTTCACAGCAGGCATGGCGTCAAAGCGCACAGCGCTGAGTTTAAGATACAATAAGTCTGTTATAGAGTTGTGCAGGTTAAAGCAGCATGTGAAGAAACAAGCGGACCAGCAGGCACTGGTCAAGGAGCAGTTAGGCTTTGATCTATGTCAGTCAACGCTCTCTAAGTTGCTTGAGGCAGGTGATGCCCTCATAGAACGTGCAAACGCAGCAGGGCACACAGCAAACACATGCAAGCGTATGCATTAGGGCTTTACCCACAGCTAGACAATGCCATGAATGTGTGGTTTGAGCGTGCCATGGGCAGTAATGCACGCATGTCAGACTTGGTTGTGATGGAGAAAGCGCGTGTGCTTGCAAGCCTCATGAAGCTGCCACATTCATTAGGGGTATCAAGCGGTTGGTTGCGGAGGTGGAAGCATCGCTTTAGTATTAAGTCTTTCACCCCTCATGGAGAAAACGGGGATGCTGATCAAGAGGGAGTGCAGCAAGCATCGACGGATCTGCCTCAAGGTAAAGTGCAAAGTACACACGCACAGTCCTCATGCGTGCGGCATGTGTTGATGCTTTGTTATGGCAGTTTTGGCCGAGTATGACCCCAAAGACGTCTATAACACTGATGAGGCGGCTTTGTTCATTCGGTTGCGCCCAAGCAAGACACTTGCCAAGATTGGCAACAAGGTGAAAGGCTTGAAAAAGGCGCGCACTCGCTTTACAATGCTATTTTGCTGCGATGCTGCAGGTGAAGATAAGCGGCCTTTGCTGCTGATGGGGACAACGACAAAGCCACAATGCTTTGGATGGCATGGCGGCCCATTCAGAAAGGCGTTAACTACACACACAATAGCTCAGCGTGGATGAACAGCAAGGTGTGTGTTTATATCAAGTACTGGCATGGGTGCTGCACTATGCATTCATGCATTGCATGCAATATTCCATGCTTGTTGGCAGGTGTTTACATCATGGTTGATTGGTTTCAACCTTGAGATGGAGCAAGCAAAGCGCAAAGTGCTGTTGCTATTAGACAACTCATCAACACATCAATGTGCGAAGGCCGTGGCGGGCACGAAGAGTGGATTCAAGACCTTGAAGTTGAACTTTCTCATCTGACTTATTTGTTCCTACCAGCAAACACAACTTCCAAAGTTCAACCTCTTGATGCGGGCATTATTGCCGCTTTTAAAGTGAAGTCAGTGCGAAGATGTGGTACATAGCTATGCGCAAACCTAGTAGAAGCTTATGCAATCTTGTTTACAGGTATAAGCGCAAGCTGCTATCACACATTCTGCAGCACCTTGAGTTAGACCCTACAATGGACTTGAGGAAGGTGCTAGTCAATGCCCGCGATGCAATCATGTGGAGCAGGGAGGCGTGAGGTGACATTACTGCCTCAACCATACGCAACTGCTGGCGCCACACACGCATTATCCCTTCAGCATGGGCAGCTGAGGCGCGTGCTGCCAATGAGCAAGGACCTACGTCAATTGCACCATCACTGGTACAAGCATGCATGAGAGGCAGCACTGATGCGCGCATGCGCCACAATGCTTGTTACTAACGCACCCATGCATGATTACTACAGGAGTTTGACGAGCTTGGGGAGCTGATGAGCAGGCTTAATATACCGGCTGATGACTTGCAAACACCGCAAGAGTACGTAGAGACTGATGCTTATGTGCCCACAGAGCCGGAAGACACTGATGAGGCCATCCTTGCTAGTGTAGGGGTGGAGCTCGAGCCGGACAGCATCATAGATGATGATGTGGTCATTACAGAAGGTGAATACAATTAAACCTCACATGAGTACGTAATTTGTCGTGCTCATTATGTGCATTGTTGCAGATGATGAAGATTTTGACAATGTAGCACCAAAAGGTGTTTCTTTTAGTCAGGCCATGTATGCGCTTGATCATATGGAGGCTTATGTGATTGCAAATGCGGAGAACTTCACAAAAGTCGAGCAGATGGCGCTGCGCAAGTTGCGCTTCAAGCTCCTCCACATTCAAATGTTCGGATCATGCGGTGCACGGTAGCAAACCACTTTGGACAGTTTTTTGGTAGTTAATAATGGTGTAGCTAGTGGTGATGAAGACGAGATGGATGTGGGTGCATAGATGAGATGCATGTTTGTCTGCATTGAATAATGGTATCATCTTCTCGTACAGCATCCCCAAACATGCAGTGCAAAACACATAGACAATGTCGAACACAACACAACTTGTGTTGAATGCATACTTTTGCTGCTTGCACCGATAACGGCATAATATGTGCTTGTATTGGTAGCTGTGCACCGTTATTGTCATAGTTATGCTTATGTCGGTAGTTGCATTTTACTGGTAGTGGCATACGACTGCTCGGCATGGACGGTATACTTATGACGGCGCTTGACTGTACACAGAGTAGGGGTTCTCTCTGTATCGCGTGATTGGGCAGCCCGCCAAGCCACAGCTAAAGTGTATAGAGATCATATGTTAAATGTGCAGCACGCAAGGTGGGCAACTTACACAATACTCGCACAACATGCAGCACCCAACACATGGCATCTCATGCTTACATTCTACACCAGCAATTCACCACCGGGCTAGCTACTCTACATAACACATTAAGCCCCTACCCCATTGGTCAAACCAACACATGCATGTCCAGCAATCGCCTGCGCATGCGCCTTTGGTCAGCGGCCAGCATCTTCACAGCATCTTCACAACCAACAGCGAACGTGGACGCCCGCTCCCCTCGCCTCCATCCCCTCCACCGCCGCCGCCATCCGACTGGTCACCACCCTGGCGCAACCTCCGTCGCTGTGCATTAGCGTTGCGCCTACTGGCGCGTAGCATGCATGCATCACTCCCTGGGCCATAACGCAGCTTGTGCAGTTGCAGTCGTCGTTGTGTGTGCCTCTCCAACATGGGCAGACGGTTGTGCTCTCCACGTGCTTGAACTCCGCTTGCGCTCTTTGCGTTGTCATGAATCTAGGGGTGGGCTCTAACATCTACACTACCTATGCGTGCAAGGTGCTCCCAGTCCAGCACCCCTAACCACAACATGCCACACACATGCAGTCATCCCCACCCCCGTGCTCATACGCAAACATGGTCATCCATCACACGGGCACACCTATGCTGTAACATAGGTTAGCCGGGTGCTACCCCACCAGGGCCAGCGCCACGACTTGCCTCTGGCATGGGACGCCGAAGCACCAGGGCGTGGTGTGTATAAGAGATCATAGGCTAGATCAGCAGCATGCAAGGTGGGCAACATACACAATACTTGCACAACATGCAGCACCCAATACATATGTGGTTTGTGTTCAAGCACCATGTTTAGGTGATATTCATATAATGTGCTCTGCTGACATCAACATTGAGGTTGATCGGCTAGTGCAAGCACGCGCATGCCAGCACAACTCGATCAGCCTTATCACGTACACTCGCAGCTGCTGATATAACCAATGTGTGGTGCGGTCATGTGCGGCTTACATTGCGGCTTGAGTTTATTAAACGCTTGTGTGTCACTGATACAAGAAGTGGTTGCTTGGATTCATCGCTCATATAGCTGCAGCAGGTGGCAATTGTCGTTAACTGTCGGCAATGTAGAGTAAAAACACTTATGCATTCTTCAGCCATACAAATGGCTGATAAACAGCAGGGGCCAATCGGTAGGACATGGCAATCAACATTTCAAGCAAGAAGACGGGCTCAATAAGATAAGATCGACATATACAAGCAACCAACCGGGTGGGGGGCCAACTACTCTAGCTATGTGCACTAGCTACACCGAAAGGGGGAAGGGGTAGAAAGCAAGCAGGGCAACTGCAAAGATTCAACTACCCCCGCTAACGCGATTGCCAAAACGCTGCCCGATCTTGTTGTACAGATGCTCGTGCTGGGTGTTGCACCCGTCTCTCTTTCTTATCCCCCAAACCGTAATGCATATTAAGTGCCCAAATGCTTGGGGCCCGTGCTACAAGTTAGGCAGCATACACCAGGATACAGATCAATGCAACCACTGCACGCATTTTATCAAGCACGAAACAACAATGCAAACCATGTACAAGCGTTGTTTAGACTGTCCATGAATCTGATACAAGACGCACACTCAAGCACACTCAAGCACACAGTCCACCAGCATGCACACAAGCACACAAGCATGCCCAGAAGCAGCACAAGGCGATCTATTACCATAGGGGCGCGTAACCAAGTGCTGTAACTAAGTGAATGCAACGGGGTGGTGAGGAGCAGGCAGAGTTGTTGGGCAAGCAGACCTGGGCACAGACGCCAGAGGCCTACGATGCGAGCGTGGAGGATGTGGAGGTAGCACAGCAGCAACTGGCAGCAAAGGTAGGAGCAGGGCGAGGGCGGGTGTGCAATGTGATGCTGTGCTGCTGAATGGTGGATGGCGCCGCCACTTTGCTGCTCGGCCGGTCCTGGTCTTGCCGTGTAAGACCCACAGTTCGCAATCGGCTGCAGGATGTCACAGGACTCACAAGAACTGCAACGGTTAGATTACGACAGAACTGAGTGCACGACAGAATGAGGGGTGTTGGCACTCAGTCATGCACCGTCATGCAGGCATGTAAAGTCATGTGAGCCAGCATGCACATGCACATGCAGCATGCACATGCACAGTCACGCACAGTTATGCACAGTCATGTAGGCATGCATAGTCATGCATTCATGCACAGTCCTGCGAGCCAACATAGAGCATGCACAGTCATGCACAGTCATGTGAGCCAATATAGATAATGTGCGGGCAGTGACAAGTGCTCCCCGCACAATGCATGTTAACTTACCTCACTTACCTATGCCGTGAGACTGTATCTGCGCGCCACTTGCAGGTAGAGCCGTTGGTAGGTGGTGTCATATACGTCACCTTGCATGTTGTACATCTTCGCCCGCAACTTGGACAGCAGCGCGCTCATGATATAGCCGTCAGCCTGCATATCTCGCAACAAACTGAACCATGGCATCAAGGCAAATGCGCACGCAATGTGCAACTGCGTGTGAATGTTATAAACTGTGACACCACCACCCCTAGCTTAGCCGACTTTGCTATGTTGCTCTGGGGGTGAGGAGCTCGCCTGCGCGGAATGTGTCTGAAGGGGGGGGTGTTGAACTTGTTGTAGACCCTCGTAGCCAAGCCCACCGTCGGGGACTGAAAGATTAACAGGTCCAGGAACGGGATGCTGACCCCCTGTGCTGATTTGGTGAGCGTGAGCATGTGCTGAGGGTATATCCCCCCACCCGGAGCCTCCGGGTTCAAGTACATGCAAGACTAATACTCCGGCAATGCCACAACCAAGAGGTCATCAACAAAGCGCAAGACGTGGCGTGCAAACCTCAGCGCCAACGGACGTTGGCCACTTGCTACCAACCTGTCCACAAAGTCCAACTCATAAGTCAATAGATCATAGTTGGCAATATATACACCGGCTGGATTGCCCATTGGGATCCCTATGACTTGTTTATGCAGCTGATCCGCTGCCGTTTGTACAAACAAGTTGTCAATGAGGAACTGCAGCATAGCATGCAACGCATCAGTAGTGAATACAGCTGGATTACACCCTCTCTCGTGATGGTGGTGCCTCGCACCCAGGTATGGTCACCACCCCTGCTTGCACATTGATATGCAGGTGTGGCTTGCGATCAATTCTCAGCAATCACGCAAAGATTCTATCCACAAAGGCCCTCATGCGTTGCAATAAATCAGCATGTGCTAGGTTAGTATACAACGCGGTGAAGCAAAAAGACTGCAACCACAAGTGCTCACGCTTATGCAAAGGAGTGCGGCTGTTGTTGATGTGTTACTGCAGCTGCGCAAACCCGAATGAATTTATGAGGATCCAGTCGTGCGCTTGCTCGCCCAATGCGTCACTCTACAATTGATCCGCTACCTCTGTCATGCCCTTATAACGTCTAGTATAACGTCTAGCCAATCAGAAACATCCGAGAGGGTTGTAGCATTGGCAGCAACAATAAAGCGTGGTTTAGGTGGGGTTTTATGCAGCGAGACTGTCATATACAAGTGCGGCAAGCGTGCAACTGCTCCCTGTTTCTTTGTCAAGAACCCTTGCACTTGATTGTAGGCTTGGTGTTGCGTGATGACCTGCTGTACTGTTTGGTGACAGAGAGCATACGTCGCTGTCTCCGGCTCTGCACGCAAACACTGTAAGTAGTATGCTTTGCATACCACCAGCAAAGTGCCTGCGCACTTGTCGACCTGCGTCGTCACCATGCACTGATGCAAGTCCTTCAACTTATTGTCACTGTCAGCATCAGTCATGGCATACGGCCCCCAACTCTGCAATCCTTCTCTGACCATACGCAGCTCTAATGGTGTTGCATTGGGCCGAAACCAGCTTGAGAATGCTGCTTAAAACGCTCAAATGCTGTGCATTTCGTTAGTCCAACATACATGCTCATACTGCCAGTCAAAGAATAGGTAGCATAGATGACATGATCATCGCTGCAAGAATTGAGAGCAGGTGCATCTGGCCAGAGGCCTGTCACCTTGGTACGGAGCTAACGGATGGCAGGGAGCTGCAGCTGGTAATGCGCACGTGGTACTTGTGTGGTAGAAGTTTTGTGATTAGATAATTATGTGGTAGAATAGAGCTACTACTGTATGTAGAGCGTACACATTGCTAGCCTATTTGGCATAGGTTGTGCCGTTCTCTCACAAGTCACCAAAGTCTATCGAGCCCACTTCCATGGCTGCCTGTCTTGCTGTATGCGCGCTGTGCCTTGCATAGCCATCCTGTGCAGCCTTCTGATACTGTCCAGGCATTTGAAAGCTGTATAAGCCCAGGTTTCTGTCCTGCTTCTGGCATCCTTTTAGCAGGCTGCCATTTGTGGAGGGCGCAAGGCTGCCCTTAAATCACGTCCAACACGTGTAGCCGTTCACTGCTTTGGGATGGGTGCGTGCGTGCGTAGGTGCGTGCGCGCCCAGAAGCCTGCAACTGAGGACAACAACGACCCACCAGCCCTTTTGAGGATGTTTGATCAAGGCCTGTGTCGCTGCTGCTGCTGTTGTTGGAGCCACGGCTGCAAGCCCGAAATTGACATAGCTCATGATGTAGCTCACGTGCAGTGTAGACCAGCAGCGAACGTTGTGAGCGCCCGTCCAGCATTGCACACGTGCCCACACATGCCATCCTGCTGCCGCGCGTACGCCCCGGACGACAACCAGCAGAAGCTCTCCTCAGATTGGTTGCCCCATCAAGTCCACAGCAGCCGCACCTGGCAAACATATACATGTCAACCATTCGCTGACCAGACTGTTTTAGTACAACAAGGTACCATACACTGTACCTCGCTTGGCTCGGCGCCCTGACCCCAACTGCTGCTCATTTTCCCGCTCTTCTTGCCGCCGCTTATACCTGTACAAGCAGGTTCTGTAAGCACTGGCACACAGCACACAACAAAACACGAGGCCATGCGCACGCACCGCGCCTCTCTCTCCTCTTTTGCATCCAGAGCCTCCACCTCTTTGTCAGTGAGCATTTGCAGGACAGGCTCCCACGTCTCGATATCCGCCCGCCGCCTGATCGGACCATTCTTCTGGATCTGCTTTCTCAACTCCCGCTGCGATATTGGCACTGACCTAAGGGTTGCAATCCTTAACCATGTGCATGCTACGTGAACACCCAGACTGCACAGATAATGTGATCTACTGACACTCACCCAGTGTTGGTAGCTGCAATTGCGGGGTCACGTCGCGAACCCGAACGCTTTGCCGCACGGTCTCGTTGATGCTTCTTCATAATCTGCAACACATAGTGAGTATGCCCATAGGCATGCATGCATTAATTCTAATCAACCTGATGAGTCCACAGATCTCTCAGCACATACACAATGTAAAGGCACAAAACGCGGACGTACAAAGCACCCTGGCATCCACGCACCTGAAACACTTCCTCCCTAATCGCAGTTGCAACAGCGATCTGTGTACAAAACATGACATGAATAACTTGACACTGTGCTGCTGACAACATTGGCATGACATCAACGACTTGCCATTTGCATGTTGCTGGTTTATGCTTATAACAGACACAGAACTTTAACACAGTAGGCACGTACAGGCATTTCTCTGTTGTGGTCAACATGTACGTCTCTGCACAGCTGCTCTGCGAAGGCCTCGGGCGAGAGCTCCCTGTTGGAGATGTCCCAGACGAACTGGTCGGTGAGGTGGAGGTTGCCCACCCTGACGTCCAGCTTGATGACGTGCAGGTTGGTGTCATAATGCAGGTTGGCGCCGCTGCTGCCCGCCGCCTGCACCGCCTGGTACTCCCCCACCTGGGCCTGGATCGCCGCAGCCACCGCGTGCACGAACGGCTTCGGCAGGTCCTTCTCAGCGCACAGCTGCCGAGCAAATGGCACGTACGACGTCTCTGGCTCTGTTTATATGTGCATGTCAGCAACCTTCTCCAGCTCCTCCTCCTCCTCCTTCCCCTCTTCCTACTGAACAACCCCCAGCATGCTTACCGTCGGTGTTCCACAAAAAGGAGTCTTTTAGGCGACGGCCTTCAAGCTCGAGATCAATACGCACGGGAGTGAGCTGGCCGAGGGGCCCAGCCACACCCCGGCCCCTCCCGCCGCCCCCAATGCCGCCGCCTCGCCACATGCTTTCCCGCCTGACTGCCACTATGCCGACAAACCACGTCGACTGTTAGTTCAAACGGCTCAAGACCTTAGTCGACTGTCGGTGCACATTCTAGCAGTTGAACGGTTCAACTCACAGCTGCACCGTTTGGTTGAACGTATACCTTGGTGGTGGTGGCGCAGGACGGCGGCGAAGGCGATGGCGGGTGCGGCGGTGCGCGGTGTGACGCTGGTGGTGCGTGACGTGGCGGCTGCTGCGCGGTTCTACTGCGAGGCCTTGGGAGCGCCGCTGCTGGTGTGCGGAGAGCGCTACGCCGAGCTGGGCAGCGGAGGCAGTGGAAGCGTGGCCGCCCCTTCAGATGGGGTGGGGGTAAGGGTGGCGCTGCTGAGAGGAGAGTGCGAGGCGCAGTGTAGTGCTGGCTACTCTCCTCTGCTGGAGTTCCGCGTGGTTGACCTCGACGCCGCCCTCACTCGCGCCCTCGCCATGGGCGCCGCCATGGACGGACCCCTCCAGCATCTCCCCCATGGCAAGGTGAGGGTGAGACAAGCTTTCTGCATGGTGTTGGTGTTTGCACGCTTTGCAAGGCATGCGTGCATGATGCTTTGTGTTGTGTGTCTGTGTGTGTGTATGGCAGCTGGCGGCTCTTAGGGCACCGGATGGGCATATGGTTGGCCTCTATGAACCCAGTAACCCGCACACCGACGGAGCAGGGTAGCTGTTTCGGCATTGCATGCTGTTAAAAGCCGGGGTGGTGGTGCATTTGCGTTCCATGGTTGTGCTTCTCGAGTTAGTGTTTCAGCACCATAAAATCCTACGGCACATACATGCGTTCCGTCAATGGTACCGATGTAAAGCCAAGCACACACATCTTCTGCCTACACACACAGAGCACAAGCACAAGCACGCAGGCACACAAATTTATCAACAGCAGCACGAAGGCAGGGGCAGGGCTTAACTTCATGCTCTATCCAACAAGTGCACGCAGTACATCGGGGGTGAGCAAGGCAGATAGGCAGTACAGCGACACCAATAACCGATCTGTAGCCACAGAGGCGAGAGTTAGGCCTATGGCTTGGCGTAGCCGTAATGTTGCAGCAGCAAGCTGGTTAAGGGGGGGAAGCAGGCGGTGTTCGTGCTGCGCTGCGCTGCGCTGCGCTGCAAATAGAATAGCTGTGGCGGCCGCCGCCAATTTTCATGTGCCCTTGCGCTTGCTGTTGGAAACCCGCAGCCTGACATGACAGCATTTGTAGGAGTAATACTCACAGAAAAGCTTCATAAAACAAGCTGAGAATCCCAGCGCATGTGAAACAGCATGAGCAAATCAGTTCGCGGGCAACGGTGAAGTCGATCAAAACACAGTGAAAATTACTGTAGCACATTAGGTGAGACCCTCGGGCGAAGACCTAGCAGTGTGAATGCAGGCAGCAACAGTTGGCAAGGAAAACCTGTCAAGAAGGAGGAGGTGAAAGAGGCTGAAGGCAATGATAATGCCATCCCAGTGGCGGGAGCAGCTTGCATGACGATGACAACAATGATGTTTGGCAACTGCTTGGCCGCTGTGCATGGGTGAGTGTGTCGCGGTAGGCGCGTGTGTGTGGGTGGGCAAGCGCGCATTCACATCTAAGCATGTGCCTGTGTGCGCGTGCAGGCGTGTGCCTATGTGCACATGTATCCGGTTACACATAACGGTTACACATAACTCATGAACAGTGGGGAGTATTACTTCATATGCCCGCCGTATTTGTTCTTGTGCATGCTGTGATTGACACTAACGGACTCATTAGCCCTGTCGGACTCACTAACGGCTATGTTTGCACGGGCATTGCCTGCAGCCGTTTTACCAGTGCTCTTAGCAGGGGTATAAGGCTACTGGCCGTGCACTGTGGCGGCTGGGGGCTGGTTGAGCACTGTCTTGTGGTCAGGGTCGGTCAAGGCCTAACCTGTTCCCCTCTCTCCCTGCTCCTGTCCCGTGCTGTGCAGGTAGCTGCCAGTCGCTGTACTGTTCCTCCCCACCCTCGGTTGCTGCTTGCTGTTGCACGCACATAGTCCAGCACCCCGTAGCTGTGCTAGGTTGCTGAGCCTTGCTGTTTGCTGCGTTGCTTAATGAAGGTGTTGATCTCGTGTGTGATGCTCGTGCTAATGGCCCCGACTGCTATACCATTTGTATGTGTGCATGTGCATGCGCATGTAACAAGGGTGCACGCATGTGCGCGCGTGTGCGTGCGCTCGTGTGTCTCGTTACGTGTTCAAAACATGCCAGTACGGTGTGCGCATATGCCTGCGCATGCATGCACGCGCACATGAGTGCGACGTTATGGAAGAATTATCCAACATTTCCAATTACATAAGTCGCACCTCCCTTCCCTTTCCTCCTAGGTTACAAGAGTTGGAGGAGCGTCTGAAGTTCGAGCTCCTGTCCTCCAACGCCGCGATGGAGGCAAGTCAAACCCCATGGGGTGCACATCAACAACCACCAGCACCCACTTGGATTCCATGGCATGGCAGCAAGCCCTTCCCCCAGGGCGGAGCTGCCGAGGGGCACGGCAGCTCCGCTCTGGGGGAAGGGGTCCACCCCCCCCTCAACAACATCCTCAACAACAGGGAGGCCAACAACCCCAACACCGTCGACGCCCATCTCAACCAGAGGCACAGCGACGCTGCGGGGAAGGGGAAACGGTGTGTTGGGGGGGAACAGTAGTGTGCCTGCCTCGCCGTTTGAGGGAGGGGGGAACCACCCACCACAGGGTGGCTAGGCTGGCTGGCTAAAGTGAAGAGCCTCAAAGAAGGGTATGAGCCGGCCAGCAGGCCGTGAAACAGATGATGGAGAGAACAAGCGAGAACGAGACAAGATATGTGTATGTAGTTGTTTGTGCGCGTGTGTGCATGTTTGCGTGTCCACGCCTGTATTTGTGGTGGTGGTCATGTTGCGCCCGTGCTCTTGCAGGTGTGAGCTTGTGGACAGCGACAGAAAGCTAACGTCTGGTAACAGGTGAGGCTTAGCCACATCATGTGTGCATCAAACATTCACGTGAGTAAGCGAACAAACACGCAGGCAGTGACATAGGCCCCGGTCAAACATCACACAAAGTGCCGTACAGATGACTTTCTCCTTATGTTGTGCTCGCGCACTTTTGCACCTGCACAGAAGGAATTTTCTGCATATACCCAATGAGATTCACCTGCCAGTCGTCAACAAGCACGAACAGTGGTGTGCGTGATTGCGTGCGTGTCACACACGACATGCATGTATGGATGCATGGCAAGGGTTGATGCGATGCTGCAGTGTGCGCACCGGGGAGATGATGTTGTCCCAAGACAACCTCGCAAGTCACGACATACCACCTTGACATGATCGCATGCAAGGGAGCAACAGAAGGGAGCGCTTCCTTCCTTTCACTTGAGGGCCTCATTTTCTACCTTCCAAACTATCATGTCAAGCAACCCCTCACATCAGATCGACACTGACGCATTTCAACTACTACACACAAAGCCCCACTCTGCTAAGCCACGCACCAGCGGCGGCACCAGCGGCGGTGAAGGCGGGGGCAGAGGAGGCGGCGGACAAGGTGTTGTCGACGCCGAGACTGTTGCCGGAGAGGGTGATAGTTTGCGTGGACAGGGAATTAGGCACCTAAGCTCAGCACTCTGCACAGTCCAGCACAGTCCGGCAAACAGCTCGGCTTAGCCTTAGTTTAGTTTACCTCAGCTCAGCCTCAGTTTCAAACGACACACTGCAGGTGTGCACACACACACAGGTGTGCATACACACGTTAGCTGTGACGCTAACACCTTGTCCTCAAGACCAGTTGGCATTTTTGTCACGGGCAGCACGCAGTTCAGACAATGGGATCAACTTCTTACGTTTGACATCAGGTAGATTGAGAGTGTATGTGCTAGTGTTAAGAAAGAATGTCATGCACTTGCAGGTACACGCACGCATGCACTGATGGTGGTGCCATATGTATGAGGTGTGATACGGACATATGTATGTGCACATGGCGTGCACCTCTTCCACTCCTCCTTTGCAATACTTTTCATGCGCGGATGGCGCACGACTAGCATACCGCCTTTACAGTCCTCACCAAGAGAATATTGCTACACACAAGTCCACAATACAACCTGCAGTGGCTTACTTTCCCGGTTACAACTCGGACATGAGTTCTACAAAGGTGCGTGACAGAAAGTAATACACATGAGCATTGTGTGGCACAGTGTGGTAATGGAGTTGTTTGCTTTATGCACAGGCGCAGGCTGTTGCTGCTTGGGCGGTTCGCACGGGGAAAGCGTGCCTTCTGTTTGATCATTTCGGACATGGAGAGTCTGACGGGCGACTGACAGATGGTGGGCATGTGCGTGTACATCTATGCGGGTGCGCTCCTATGCTTATGTGTGCATGTGCGCATGCACGCGTGTTTGCGTATGCACATTTTCGCATATAAGCGTGCATGTGTGCGCACCTCTGTGCCTGTGCACATTTGTGTGTGCCAACATGCATACGTGTTTGTGCTTTTGATGCAATAAAACGTGCACTTTGGTCCCCAGGTACAGTTAGTCGGTGGCTATTAGATTCGTCCAACCTCCTCAAACATGCGCTGGCTTCACACCCAATGTCGCGGGACGTTGTGATTGTTGCCGCAAGCATGGGCACATGGCTGGCAGTGCTGCTGGCGAGGCAGTGGCAACAACAACAGCAACAGCAATTTTGTATACGAGGCATTGTTGGCGTTGGTTCTGCACCTGACTTCACCGAACTGCTGTGGCACAGTTTGAGTGACTCCGACAAGAGGTGCGTTGGTTTTCTTCTTGTGTTGTGTGCTTACTGCACCTAAGCGTGATACTGATATTGACACACGTTCGTATACGACATTCTTGCGCCAGCATTATCCAGAGGCAAGGAGTGGTGCGGGTGTCTTCGCGGTTCAGTGCGGAGCCTTACACGTACTCCTGGCAACTGTTACAAGATGCCAAGCAACATCTCTTATTACAGGCCAACAGGGAGAGTCTCAACTCCGTTTTCAGCACGATATCACTTGCATGCGCTGTCCACTTGCTGCACGGAATGCAAGATGAGATGACTTTCTGTCACTTGTAATGCTTTGTATTTGTTGGCAGTTGTGGGGTTGATGACATGCTCTATGCACATGGTGCAGGATGTGCCATATAAGTATAGCATGCAGCTTGCGAAAGTGATCGAAGCACCATCTTTGTTGCTCACCCTTGTCAAGGTGAGTGGCTTTCCATCAAAATCCTGATGTGGCATGCATGTTCAGAAAGATACCGACTTGGGTTGTGCATGACGACTCAAGACACTTATCATGCAACTCCATATGCAATCAGGATGGTGATCACCGATTATCAAGGCCGCAAGATATCGCACGCTTGATCTCAAGCCTTCACCTTATGTGCACGTCGTTTTAGCATGTGACAGTGATCCATCATGGGACACAGTATAACACACAAGAGTTGCATTCAGGTTAGATCTATTACAACATAATAGCTTTGATAACATTTCATTTGGCAGTTATTTGTGAACACTAACCGCATCATATTGATATACCATGATTCAATCATTGATTGAAAAAATCAAATAAATTATGCAATGTTAGCACACGCTGTGCCATATTAGTGATGCGATTCAATAAACTGCAGCTCGTATTGAGATCACATTGATATTCATTGATGTAGTGGCAACATGCGGTACATGCTTGGTTGTGATCAATACCACTCCAGTGATCGTGAGCATTACTGGGTGAATAGGTGGGGTATTAGCAACCAAAAACTAAACTCAATTAGTATGAGAAAATGTCTTATAATGCAAGAAAGGTGTCGTAAGCTTGAGACTTTGCAATGCCACAAAGCTTGAAGTGCACTTCGACATGTCTCTGATATAACATGTAACAACTAAACAACCATAACGAAAGCATATAACTTGTATGTATTTTGTAGTGTACTTAACTAAGACTGTGCATCATTGACAATATATTGCAAATGTTGTTATAGCTGTTTCGAGTCGAAACCGTCATAGGGTAAATCGCCCCAACTTCGTGACTGTTTGGAGTTCTAAGCTTTTTGTGGGAGCTGTGCTCATGTGGCGGCGGTGAAGTATATGTGTTTCTTGTAGATAAAAAGTTACCTACACACTGGTATTATTTTCAGCATTTATGGTGCAAGAAAGCGGTGTAGGAAGCGCGCCAAATGTAGGCCATTTTTGGGCTTATTCCAAAAGTGACTTTGGTATAAGCCCAAAACTAGTCAGTGCGCCTTATTTCGTGAGTTGCCTTTGTGCCAGCCAATGAGCTAATGGCGCCTCTACCACTGTAAGGGGTTTGAGGCGTGTTTAGGGGTGTTGAAAAGCCTGTATGTATGGCAGGCTTTTGCAGACATACACGCTCCTTGCAACTATGAGGTACAGTTCCACCCCAATCTCGTCCGCGGAGATGATTCTATCTGGACCCACACCCAAGTCCATCACCACCTCCTCTAGCAGATTAAAGTAGTGCTCCACCACGGGTCTGGACAAGCCCACCCTCCTGGAGCAGTTCAGGGCTTTAGCTTCGCGCGAGGAGAGCTTTTTGCCTGGAATGCATTGCACCACTTGCATCCAGGTACACCACTTTTATACTGCAGACTTCTAGCGTCATTTGCAAGGCGCTTTCCAACCTCAATGCATATCTCTGTCCATGCCATCGCACATCCAACTTAATTCTTTGCTTGCACGTACGCTGCCAGATCCAACTCCTCTACTTTAGTAAACAGAGGTGAAGCACCTGGACCTCTTTGATCGTTAGCAGCAGCATGCTATCAGTTGCATTTTGCATGCACAACAGAATGATAACAGCATGCAGTAACATAGTTCATTGGCAGGTGCAAACTATTTGCACGCAGTTGTTCACCCTGGTTGCACAACCTTGCAGCATGCAGTAGCCACGCAGAGTGCAGTATGTTCAGCTCTGCAGTTGCAGCGCCAACCGTCATGCACCCTGCATTCACAGCACTTACAACACATGATATGTCTCCCAGCTTTTCCTGATGCCTCATATAGTTGCTTCAGAGTCATTTGTTGTGTGGGGCCTTGGCTCTCACGCGCTTGCTGCCCTGTACACACGAGCAGCAATATGAGAGACATGGGTGGTCTGAGTGGGATGAATGCCACAGGGATGATAATGCTGTGCAAGAGCATACATCACCCACGCGTGCTCTTTTGCTGCCTCGCATATGTAGTTGGCTTGTATAGTGTAAATGTAGAGGTAGAGGTAGTGTAACGGGAAGGTATACTAGATTACCACAAATTGACCATAAAAGCACCAAGTCTGTTGTGGTCGAGTGGGTTGTGACATTGGTCATCGGAGCTTGAGACCCGGGTTCGATTCTTGCCTTGCACACGAATTCCGCGGTCGTTGTTTCTCGATCCAATAACATTGTAAATGGTCACTTCATGAGTGCCATCAGCAATAGGTCGCGACTTGTCTAATGGCAGTCACGTCGGACTGATCAGTTTAGTTGGCGCGGCAGGACGCGACCTGCCTGTTGCGATGCGACCTGTGGGGCCAGCAGCGGTGCGCTATCTGCACGTTGACCGGTATGGGCCTAAATTGGCCGGTCCTTGAATGGTGGGGCCGGTGACCAACCCTAAATCAGACCCTTGGCAAAATTCCCCAGCTGATGGGCGCCAGCTGCCGAGGACGTCAGCGTTCTTAAGTGGGGGGGAATGTAACGGGAAGGTACATTAAATTACCACAAATCGACCATAAAAGCACCAAGTCTTTTGTGGTGATCAGTGATGCTTCCACCATTGGGTGTGGGGCAGTCTTTCTACAGGATGACAGACCATGTGCATATGAAAGCAGAAAGTTCATTCCTGCTGAACGTAATTACACAACCACTGAGCAGGAATTGCTTGGGGTGGTGCACGCGCTGCGCACATGGCGTTGCTACTTGGAAGGTGTGGAGTTTTCAGTGATTACTGATCACAACCCGCTCACATTCTTTCATACGCAACAGAACCTGTCGAGGCGGCAAGCTAGGTGGATTGAATTCATTTCTCGTTTCACTTTCACTTGGCAATACCGTCCAGGTTGCACCCATGTGGGGGATCTACCAAGTCGTAGCCCTGCTCTTTTGGCACTTACGCGCTTTCGAAGTACACGTAATGTGCAACAGCCTGAAGATCCTTTCACAAAGGAAGTGTCTACAGGCTATAACTCAGATGATTGGTTTAGCAATCAAACCAACTTGCAACAGCTTAGTGCTGTTAGCAATCTGTGGTATAAAGGGGAGCAGTTGGCAATTCCCAACTCGGGCGACTTGCGTAAGCAATGCTTACATTCAGTGCATGACCCGCCGTATGCTGGGCATTTGGGGAAACACAAAACACTTAAAGCTGCGCAACAGTTATACTGATGGCCGTCAATGTCAGCTTATGGAGATGAATATATTCGCACATGTGACGTGTGTCAGCGTAATAAGCCACTACGACAAAAACAAGCGGGATTGCTTAAACCGTTAGTAATTCAAGAGCAAAAGTGGGATAATGTTGGTATGAATTTGATTATTGACCTGTCTGAAACAGCAGCTAAATACACTGCTATTGTGGTTTTTGTCGACCGTTTGGCAAAAATGGTGCATTTTGCCCCGTGTTCCACAACCGTGAGTGCGGGATTTGGCACATTTATTTGTGTCCACGGTCATTCGAGTTCACGGTGTACCGCTTGAGCTTATCACAGATCGTGATCCTCGATTTGTCTCCATGTTTTGGAGAGAAGTTTGTGAATTGTTGGGGGTAAAACAAAGCATGTCGACTGCTTTCCACCCGCAAACGGACGGACAAACAGAGCGAGCAAATTAAATAATAAATAATAATAATAATAATAAGCAAATCTAATACTGGAAGAAATGCTTCGCCACTATGTGGCTCCTAACCATGCTGATTGGGACAGGTACTTGCCAATGGCAGAGTTCGCTGTGAACAACGCGTGGCAAGAAAGTGTAAAGGAAACCCCATTTTTCTTGAATTATAGGATTCGCCTAAACACACCAGCGTCATTGCGTGTACCTCGCAATGCCCTGACTGTACCAGCGGCAAAGGAATTTGCCACTGATATGTAAGAAAATTTGGCTCGAGCCAAGCTATGTCTGTCAGAAGCACAGGACAGGCAAAAAGCTTATGCCAATACACATCAAAGAATGGCCACTTTCGATGTCGGCGATAAAGTTTTGCTTAACGCAAAGAACATAACCATCAAAGGTACGGGTGCTCGCAAGTTGCTGCCCCGATTGTTAGGTCCTTTCTCTATCACTCATAGAGTTGGTATGCATCTTTATCGACTGCAATTGCCCCCAAATGTGCGTATACACAACGTGTTCCATGTGAACTTGTTGAAACCTTACCGCTCAGACGGTAGAACACAGCCTCCACCACTGCCAGTTGAGGTGGACAGCGAGCTCAAATACGAGGTGGAAGCTATATTAAACCATAAGC
Source organism: Chlorokybus atmophyticus (assembly GCA_009103225.1). NCBI lineage: Eukaryota > Viridiplantae > Streptophyta > Chlorokybophyceae > Chlorokybales > Chlorokybaceae > Chlorokybus > Chlorokybus atmophyticus. The sequence goes on along the minus strand of RHPI01001292.1, from coordinate 46,096 downwards.
TAAATAAAAGCGCGACTCGCTATTTGGTGAAATGGAAAGGGTATGGCCCAGAACATAACAGTTGGAAGCTCGACAGGCATTCTACGCACTGCCGCGAGTTGCTTCGAGCTTATTGGGATTCACGTCCTGTTCCGTACACTGTGGGCTTGGTTTTATGACAGACTGGCAGCGCAGTTTCATTACCACCTTGTCATATCCTGCTATCTCACTGGTTACAACTACTTAAAATCAAGCCTGATCAACTTGAGTTCAACGAGGACGTTGAAAACCTAAATGGGGGGGAATGTAACGGGAGCAATAATAATAGGGATATTATTGCTACCCAAATAACACATTTTGCAAGAATAAGTATCTGAATATGCTTATTTATACCTCTTTTCTACGGGACCTCGCTTATAAGGCTATGATGCTTTATCATAGCGTAAATAAGTCCCAATGGGTGTAGAACCGCTTATTCAAGCCTATTTAGTGTCACATTTGATAAAATGTGGTCACTATCTCGTTGGGTACCGTACGATAGGTATCTTTCGATAGGTACCTTATCGATAGGTATTTTATCTGAGCTGTGATTGGCTCACGCTAGATTTCCTAACTACCCAATCTGTAGGGTCGATGTCTAGTTGTGAGTTAATTATCGAAAGGTATATTTTTTTTATACTCTTGATATAAAAGGTCACATCAAACTGATGTGAAGGACTTTGCAGTTCTCTGCTCAGTGGCGGCCACGCCGTTGAAAGGCTTGTCATAGGCGGTGTGGGAGTTGGGGTAGAGGATTGAAGGGGCATCACCGGCGACGGTGGTGCTGTTACAGGTAGGTAGGACTTGTATTCTTAAACAAACCGTGCAACACACAGCTTGTGCCTCAACACATTTGCATGCGCTCACTTGCATCCACTAAATGTGCCATGCGAACTTCTACCACCCCGCACCCTCACCTTAACATTGAGCACACTACGAGCAATAGCACAATTGGCAAATAGCCCTACACATTTGAAACGGCCTAGCATGTTAGGACAAGGCGCCAAGCCAAAATTCATAGCCAACCACCAACCTATAATACTTTCACACTTTACTCAAAACGTTACGCATTACCCCCCTCAACCTAACCACCTGACTTTTATAATACCGCGTTAATTAAAATAAAACTTCAGATACAAATCAAACATTATGAGAGGAGTCGTTTGCGCTTGGTTTCATTGTATTTGAGCAACAAATGCCAAAGCCATAATCAAGCAAAGTCTATGCATCATGCACACGCAAATTGTGTGCTATGCCCCATGTACAAATATCTGTACAAACCGCCACTCTTATCCGTTTACATTCCGGGGTCAGCAGAAGCCTACACATGCCTAGTACCTACCCTATAAGTCTCAAGCCAATCGGAGCACAGATGCGGCCTACAGCGCCTGTTAACTACGTAGTCACGAAGTTAGGGGCAACTACGAAGTTAGGGCGATTTACCCTAACCTTCCCTGGACATGTCGAAACTTTCGGCATGACCAGGGAAGGTTTTGCAATACATTGTCTTTGCAGACTTCGTAAATTGTGCGGTTGCACTTAAATGTCCATTTTGAACCTACTGCTTTTTGAATGTACACGTATTAAAAAGTACGGGCTGGATTTATAAAGAAGCAAATAGGCAGGAAAGGCTTATATGTGGTCTTGGATAGGTCCTAGCTGCGGTACAAGTAGGGTCCGTGTACAGCCGTACACTTGGCTAGAGTTTCCCCAGGTACGGTTTAACTTTGTGGCGCCAACGCAGCTCGTACTAGTCCAGCTGGCACGCGCGGGCTTCCGCAAACAAAATAAAAAGGATGGGTAATTTGTTGATCGTTGTCTAGCGCGTCTCCGTGCTCTCAACCAGCGACGCACGCTGCGACTCCCCAACTGCGACGAGCGGGCGGGCACTTTTGTCTCAGGGACGCGGGAAGCAAAAAATCCAAACAGAAGAAAGTTGTGTGCATTGTAGTGTTTGTCGTTGGCGTCGTTGGCGGGGACGGCGGCGGGGATGGCGGCGGCGTCGGCGTCGTCCATGGAGTATGAGTGTGCGTGGTTGGGTGGTGGAAGGGCAGCCGTAGAGTTGCGCAGTCCCTTGCAGAGGAGTGTGCCGCCGGCGTGCGCCGCAGGCACCAGCGGGAAGCAGCAGCATGGCCTGGTAGGGTTTCAGCCTGGTCAGCAGCAGCGGGGGAAGGGTTTTGGGGCTTGCAGGTTGTCGCTGAGGGGGTCTAGGCAGCAGCGGCGGAGGCACAGGCTGGCGTACCTGGTCATGCATGATGCTGCCGCGGACTACGGCGGCAGCAACCACACTAACAGCGCGCACAGTCATCACGAAGCCGACCCCGCTGATATTGACAGTCTCAAGGCGTGGCAAGAGAAGGAGGCGCAAAAAGAAAACTCGCACTATGCTGCTGAAGCGCAAGAAGAACGCCGCAAAAATGACCCGTAAGTGTCGTTCTTGGGAGTGTGCAGCTTGTTGTTTACGTAGTAGAGAGTAAGTAGTTCAATGCATGCTTTAGAACACAGGCCTGTCCAAGTTTCACATGTGTAGATTGCTTGACAACACCTGGCGCGCAAGCAAAGGAGTCATGTCACAGTCGTATGAAAGAGATTGTCATATGCGAGGGTTATACACTGCATACGTTGCATGTTAAGCATGTCACATCAGTGACACGCTTACCGAGTCTGAGTAGCATGCTGTCCTCGAGAAACTGACTTCATGTCCGTCCATTGCAGATGGTCAAGAATACAATCAATAACTGAGCAGCCCTGGGTGAAGCGCATCATGCTGTCCTTCTCTGTCGCCAACATCACATATCGCATCTCGCAAGCTGTCGCAACCTTGATGGCGTTCTTTTCTGCACAGTCGGTAAGTAACTTGATGTACATTGCTTAAGCATTATTTAAACCGCTGTTCTGAACGTACTTGTGCGCGTACGTACGTATTTGCTTGCTGATGCTGCTGCATGTCACAGGTGTCGCTTCCTCTCATAGCACCTTTGGTCTTCACAGTGGGTATTGCGCTGCGTACCCTTCAGACGAACGCGTCTGTCATCCTGCCTCGCCTTGGGTAAGCTTAGCCTCTTGCATGTGTGTGTGTGCAACTTGATTGCATGCTCTTGCATCACCCTGGTTTGTTCGCTCGTCATGTACAACTGCTGACTGTGCTGACTTGTTTGCAGGAGCTCAACATGCATACTGTGGATTCTCTGGTTTCTGAACACCTTGGCCAAGAAGTGGATCGCCACGATGGCCCAAGGGCACGTCCTCTCGCCACATGTAGCTCAGGGCATGCGCATAGGCGCCGAGTAAGTACAGTATTCCGTGGGAAGCACAGCAGGCAGCAAGGCGATCTTGCAGTTGACTTATGCATGCTTGCTGTTGTCTCAGGGTTGCAGCACTGGCTGTTGCGATCGGCACAGTCCTGTCCACGTAAGTGCCATGTAATCAATGTGCACGTGCATACGCCCTTTACAAAGTGACGCCCTTGTGGTTTGACACCACTGGTTGTCTGTGCAGGTTTGGTGTGAATGTGTACAGTCTGCTTCTGCCCGCTGCAGTGGCTCTCGCACTTGGTAGCAAGGTAGGCATAGCACTACCATGCTATGTAATCAACAGTACAGCATTTGTCCTCGTTCCACACTAACAGCGTTAACTGCCGTGCAGGATGTGTGCAACAACCTCATAGCAGGCTTCTTCTTGATAGTGGCAGAGCCTTTCCGCTCCGGCGACAAGATTACCATTGCCACTTCAGCTCCTGGTTTGACTGGAGTGGGAACATCAGCGTGGTTTCAGGGAGTTTGCGAGTCAGTTGATTTGCGGTATACAGTACTGCGCGATGGCAAGAAGCGCCTTTACGTTCCAAATGCCGCGTTCATGCAGTCGGAGTTTGTCGTGGAAGACTCCTACATACACGAGAGTGAGAAAAAGGCTCAGAGCATTGTGAAGTAATACAGTGAAGCACAGGCGCCGGCCTTGTACTATATCTCACGCTTTGCATGAGCGTAGGTGTGTGACAGCATTTGCGTAGGTGCACGCTTGCATTGTACACCCTGTATGAGTTGAAGTCACATCTTGTGACCAAGCACTTGGCTTCTCTGTCTGTAAACCTGCATACCCACCTATAGCTAAACCATGAAGTTGCACTGCCTGCTGTGCGCCTTCACTTATGCATGCGATGCTTTACAGGCCCACTACAGCAGTGAGCTACTTTTTATGGTGCGCTATGGAGGATACAGAAGGCCAATGTGTCTGTCGCTCTGCAAACCTATTCTCATGTCATGCATCCAAGCTTTCTTGGAATGTGTCCAGTATTAACCACAAACACAGAATTGTTGTTGTGTCCGTGCAAGGACGGAAGATGCTCTAACGTCCTTGACCAAAGGGCGGCTGCTTGTAATGGTGTTGGGGTATGTGCGTACATTGGCTGCGGTGGTGGGTAATTTTGGCAAGAGATAGAACGCAGCACTACTATATGCTCACCGCTGCATGCGTCACCAGCAACGTGTCACCGTTGGTCTTGGTGTCCTTGACACACCGGTGGCTTACAATCTCCCATCTTTAACTTTGATGTGACAGTGAACAACTTGCCCTGGCATGCTGATGTAACAGGCTAAGCATGCAATTTTCTGACTATGCTCAGTGGATGGTACAGGCGTACAGCGTTTGCCAATGATTGAGCCACAATCAAACAACCGCCTCTTGGGAAAACAGGTGCAAGCGTTCGCTTACAGCCGCACAGTCAACAATGATTGAATCGCACATTCCACATACGCGTATACCTGACAGTATCGTGATGTTCTTGATTGTACTGGGTGCTCCGGAGAATGCGTGCTCCACAACAAGTAAAACGCCACGCAGATTGCAGTCGTGTACGGCATCAGCACCCGTAATACGTTTCATACACAGAGCATTCAACCAAGCTTACCTCAGCGCCATCTGCTAGCTATTCTATAATCTACATAGAGTACCCAGACGGATATATGTACACTGGTGTCCAAACCGCCAATCAAGGTCTTGTGCGCTTGCGCCGGTGCAGCTCTGGGGACTGCAACTGGCACACACTCAAGTCAGTTGGGCGCAGACAGTCAGTGCGTCACACACAGTGCTGCATTAAGCACTACCTGAGGTTCATCAACAGCGTCGACCGCGTCACTACGAGGTCGACGAGCAGAGCGTGCCTGTTTGCTCGCGCCACCTGATCCTTTTGCAGCAGGCTTCAAGTGAGCAGCAGACGGGGAGTCCTCATCTGGCAACCATACCAATTGCTCTTCACCCCCCAACGCCACCTGCATAAATACACACCAGTGAGTGGTCAACACATGGTCTTTACACATGGGCATTCATTGTAAAGTCATGCCGCTTGACAAGCATGCTTCACACATGAGAAGAAAAGACACAGCTCTGTGATACCTCTTGATGATCGCCGTCATCATACACCACCCTAACCGTCCTGCGTCTTGTGTTCACTCCAGTAACGCGTCCAAGATAGTGGACATTGTCCAACGGCCAGAACACAGCAACCCGTCTACCCATCATGTCATCTTCATGCTCGAAATCCCTTTCCTTCAATGGCGAACTGCCAGTGGGCAGCTGTTTCAACCCCGGGTCTCTCGCGGTCGCTGCCTTACCCTTCTTGTCTGCAGTGCCGGCTGCCTTGACAGTCGGCGAGTGTTCTTTCTCCTCCTCCTTCACCTGCCCTGCCCTGCTCTGGCGAGTTCTCGGTTCTGTAGCGTGCATTTCCTGTGATGTGGTGGCATCGCGAGCCTGATGTCGCGGTGTTGTTGCCGTCGCAGCTGCAGATGCGGCGGCCGCTTTGGGCATTTTGAACTTCAACTTCATGCTGATGCTGCCAGTGGGAGTGCCGGTATCTGAGGGAGTATGTTCGCCTGCACAGACGCATCAACAGCCGGGGTCTTTGATCGACTGAATGCAGACGTATGCAGTTACAGTACAAGCTGCGGCATGGACAAGAGACCAACCTTCCACAACAGATGATGGTAGGGTCACAGTCTTGGGCTTTACTACTGCGGGTGTATCACGTGTATTGCTGACTGTGCGACGCCCCTTTGACTTCACTGGCTCCTCTGTTGGCGCTGCTGCTTCTGTACCCAGCAGCACAGGAAAGCTCATTGCAGATGACTAACTGGACTTCAACCTAGCCAAAGGCCGCGATAACATGCAGGTTTCTTGACTTTACAAGACAAGTGCTTACCTTTCTTGATGTCTATAACCTTCTCCTCAGACACAGACGCTTGAGCAGCTGTGCTCGGCTCAATGCCTGCGGGTTCAGCTTTAACACTCATGTTGCCTCCGGACGCTGGTCGGTTGGTGGTACGCTTCCCTTTGACAGTCTTGGGGAACGGTGTCTGTGTCTCCATCTTGGTTTCCTTGTTGGCACCATCCATGCCACCGGCAACTGGCAGTTCAGCAGCAGCGCCTTGTGCACCGGATTTGGCTGCAGCAGCTTCTGCTCCAACATGTTTAACTGCTGTGCTCTCTTCTGCTTGATGCTTCAAGTGCTTCTTCTTGCGCTTGTGTTCACCAGGCGGCACGTTGGTAGTGTCTCCAACCGCAACCTCTGCTGCTTCTGCTACATCTTGTATAACTGCTGTGCTCTCTTCTGCTGGGTGCTTCATGTGCTTCCTTTTGCGCTTGTGTTCACCAGGGGCATTGACAGTGTCTTCGACAGCAGCCTCTGCTGCTGCCGTGCTTGGACGCGTAGGAGAGGATGGTTTTTCGCGTTCGTGTTCAGCTGAAGGCTTTTCATCTGCCAGAGGCTCAGTTGAAGGAGCTTCTGGTTGAGAGTCGTCCTCTTCAGGAAACGCGGCAGCAGTCTTGGGCACTGGAATGCCATCCATTTTCATCATCATCTCTGCTGCTAGCTCGAGGCTTTCTGGCACCTGGCAACATCAGATGGATAGACTCAGAACTCTGATTGAGCAAGCAAAAACTACATACGCACATAACCTCGATGTCCAAGATGGGGCAACAGTGCGCTTGTCCTGTCCCGGTCAATGCATGCCTGCCTACCTTTGGTGCTTTTCCTTTGCAGACATCACATTGAAACTTGAGCTCTGGAGAGTCACTGTACTTCTTGTACTGCTTGTCACTACAAGACAACGCATGGGTTAAGAGTGTTAAGAGTTTGCGCAAGCCATATGTGCAGCTGGCCACATATACAAAGCAAGAAATGACTCACGTCAGTTTCGCACAGGGCAAATGCAGCCACTGCTGACAACTGTCGCAACAGATCATCGGTGCTGCTTCATTGTTGCGATACACCTGGAGTTGTATCTCAGACACAGCGTAACAGCTCACTCAAGCGTGCAGTCTGCAGTCTCCCAAGTAACACAGCAAGCAGGATTGCCAAACCATCAGACCTACCTTAAGACAGATTGGACAGTAGTTGCCCTTCTTGAACAGCCGACCGCAAGCATCGCAAAGTGTGTAGCCGAACATCCACCTGCACGCGATTTGCTGAATTGATGTTGTGGTTGATGTTGTGGCATGTATGGCTGACAGCTGGCTGCCTATACTTTACGCTATGTCACTCGCCTTGAAGTGGATCCGCTGCCGGGTACAGACGTATTGCAGCAGCGGCACCTCACATGCTGAGGGCACAGATACCTTTGCGGCATAACCTGCAGCACAAGTGAGCCATGTAACACACTCAACTGGCACAGGCATCCGACCAGCATTGCCTTGTAGCACAAACCAACCCGTAGCGGTGGCGTTTCGCATATCATGTGACGGCGAGCTTTGCAGGTGTGGCAGGCCACCATCTTCTCTTTCTCTGTGCCACGGTGGCAGACCTGGGGACCCATAGGTTTGTTCAGACACACAAACCTCATCATGCAGCTAGTCAGCAAGTACCTCGCATGCAAGCGGATCCACTGGACCTTCTGGACCCTGGCCTGCACATGACAGCAGGCCTGTCAGTATGCTACGCAACAACTCTGCTGCAAAGGTGCGCACATGATGTGAGCCTGTCCGTGCCCAACACGTGTTGGCTGATGACTTGCAGCGCAAACACTCAATAACATGGTTTGGTGTCTCACTTGCCAACTGTGCCGACTCAATAACCGCGCGCTGCAAGGCCTCTTCATCTTTGCGCAGCTGGCGTTGCCGATGTTTCTTCTTCTTCCTTTTCGCCAGTGCTGCCAAATCGTCTTGTGTCAAGCCATCTGCATTCTCTGCATCTGATACGGGCTCACCACCCTCGCCAGCTGAATCTGCATCGGCTTGTGTCGTTTGTACACCTTGCTTCCCCCTGCCAGGAGGGCTCGAAGCATCCGCTTCCAATGCGCTGCCGGGAGTCGCCGCATCTGCGCTCTCCCTGCTGATGACTGGCACCAGTGATGGCTCAGGCGGGCGCACCTTGATCTTCAGCCTCGGCACTTGCGAAGGTTCTGTTGCATTGCCTGCGTCCACAGTTGGTACTGGAACAGAACCTGCGGGCTGCGATTCTTCCCTTCCAGATGTCTCAGCTTGCATTGCACGCTTTCGCTCGGCCTGCTTGGCTGCGATTCGCGCTGCTGCCAACTTCTCCTTAACTTCCTCCACCTGCAGATGCAAACAGATTAACAAACAAAAGCCAGCGAATGGACAGAAGCATGCTGAGCAAGTTTTGCCATTGCATCTTGCAACCAGAAACCCATGCAAGCATCCCTCCCATCAAGGGCATACTTCTTCTCATATATACGTGATTTGATGGGGCACGCACACAGGATCATGCTCAAGCCACAAACAAAGTCGACAATTGAGCAACTCACCATTTCTCTCTGTGACTTGGGTCTGCTGCTGTCGGGCGAGACGCCTGCTGCGCGTCTGGAGCTTCTGGTCTCCGGCGCATCGCGGTTCCTGCGTTTCTTCACGGCCAGCCTCGGGACCAGCACATCGACGCCTCCGCCGGGGTCCTCTTGCACGACTAGGTGCGGCTGCTTCCACAGCGCCAGCAGCTTCCTGGCCTGCTCCGCAATTAGTGCGCTACCAGCCGCGGTGCGCGCTGCAGGCGGCATCCCGGGTACACAGTAGCATATGGCCTGGCTGCAAGCATGACATGCAGACGGATGAGCGTACAAGCAGACTACAAACAATGGTCAACAGGCAGGATATAAAACCAACCTCTATGGTACACACGCAACTTCTTTAACGTTCACGAGCGGCTACTGCTATAAACAGTAGCAGTTGCACAACCAACAATCTGCCACAGGAGGTGACACTCACCAACACATGCAATGTGCCAGTCGAACAATGTGGACACAACTTTTGCATACTATGCGCAGTCAATGTGTCAACAGAGTCCCTAAGTCAGTTTCAAAAAGACTTGAGAGACAGCCTGACTGACTCAACCCAGGCCAGCTACTTTACCAGATGCTGATGCGGCATGCTAGCACTCCATGCAAATCCCTTGAGCATAGGTGCTGGGTAATTTAGCAATGCAGGTGCACGAAATGCGATTAATATCCTGCCCCAGCTCTACGTGATCACAAGCTGGCTGCTGACTACTGAATCTCAACAGAGACCTAAACCCTAAGCTGCTTGACATGCAGACTTGAGAAGGCAAGTTCAGCTCAAACCATTTTGCGACGATGTAAGTGAACTCGCGTTACACGCATGCCAAAGAGCCTCTGATTGCAAGCCTGGTGTCACTTTTACAAACAGTAACAGCAAGAGAGCATCAGAAAGAAATTGCATTGCAGTGATACAAAACTATGACACTGCAATGCAAGTGTGCTGTACATCTTTACCATGTGAAAGGGCACTTTACGTGAAACGCCATGCCGCCTGTGTGTCCCTCTCATCCGCCAAGGCTGCCGCCGCTCACTACACCGCCAACGTTAGGGTCTTCGCATATCCTAGCCTTGACATTACGTTGGCTTTCTCGAACGTTCGCGGCGGCCTCACCGTTCTGAGTGAGTCGTAGTTACAGTCAATAGTTGAAGGCCAACAAAGACGACGCAAACAGCCCTCACCGTTTACCGTTATGCCATGGCAACCGGTTTGGCATCAGCCACCAGCTCAAACGGTACCTTGTTGAATGCCGGATAGAGCAATCGTTGGGTTCATTTAGGATTTGAACTTCACTTACACCACAAGGCGTTTCAGTATAGTGGATTATTGCTATATGGCGGGCGATCTCGCCGCCGCTGCGGCGGCGGTGTCGGCGGCGATGGCGGAGGCTACTGCGGCCTCGTTGGAGGCGGAGGCGGGTTTAGATGGGGTGACGCAACAGGGAGCAGAAGCCGCTGCCGCCACCAGCTCTGGGCTCGTGCAGGCAGCGGCTGCGGTGGAGAGGGCAGCTGAAGCTGTTGAAGGTGAGGTGGAGCGTCTCTGTTTCGCAGGCCTAGTGCATAAGACATGCTTCTCAATGTTCTTAATAAGCCTGGAGTGGTATGATTAGTCATTTATGTTGCACTTGTGTGGTGAAAAAATAGCGTGGTTGTCAAACCCACCTCCCTTAGCTCAAAACCGCTATACCATTGATAAAGGAATGTGGTGCTAACGCGTTTTGCGAGGCTCACAGTGCCATGTTGTACACAGGTTCCATCCAAGCTGAACAGCTCGCAGCATCTTCAAATGGAGGTTCAGGTTTCGCAGAGGAGGAGGTCGAAGCGGATCTTCAACAACGTAACGGTAGGTTTCCTTCCAGTGTGTCATTCTATAACATCCCTGCCTGCGCACATTACGTAGGGTTTACAACCAGTGTTTGAGGTGCAGACGTAGTTGACTGATGGTGAGGTGTAGTTGACAGCCAGTTGCGTTGTGTACAGATGCATGGAAGAAGCGGCTGCGGCTCCTGACGGTTTTGGTGATGGCCTTCATCACAGTAATCACCATGTGGATGAAGGAAGACCAGGGGAGGCGGAAGCGGAGACGAGAAGAGGACGAAGAAGACGACTTTCTTGAAACGCTGGCATGCGCAAGCGCGATGGACGACTACCTGCAGGAAAAGCAGAGACAGAAGCTGCAGCAAGAAGCTGCCAATGCTGCACAGGCCACAGTCGCCTTAGCAGGTGCTGGGGCGCAAGTCCAAATCAATGATCCAGCTGTGGTACCTTATCACCAAGACGTCTCCTAAGCTGTATGAGTACTGTGTATCCAATGCCGCGCAAAGGTTGTCATTTCATACAATGGGTTTTGCGTGGATTAGAGATTTGGTTCCCACATAGCCCGCAAAACATCCCGAAAGACTGCTGCGTGCGATCAATAAGGGCAGGCATCTTGTGTCTGGCGGACATGGCACTATCTAGGCACATTGCAATTATATGCAGAATAGAGCACTAGTACTTTCTGGTTGGTGCTCAATGTGCGGCCGGTACACCTGCGAGACAGCAACCTTGTTGTGCTAAACGAAGGCGCAATGTGCCAAGTCTCCAGCGCAACAACCACTACCTGCATGTGACCACAAGCATGCAACCTGAGACATATATAAGAGTTATACTTTGTTATACGAAAACCATACCAGCTGGCTCTAGTGTAGATAGTTCACAACTACAGTTTGTTGACTAGTTTCTCGAGAACGTTGACCATTCCTCCAAGCACAGCATTTTGCGCTGTCAACAAACAGGGAGTCAGAACTGCTGCCTGTGCAGCAGCATGGCAACGGCAGAAAGTAGTAAGTAGTGTTAGCAGCATCTTACTTTGCTTGATTTGTCTTTCTTCAGCAGCCTCAGCTGCCCGACGTTTTTCCCGCCTTTCCTCAAGCAGCAGCAAGGTTTTGGACAAATTGTTCAGGGGTGAAGATGCTATTGGTCTTTTCTTGGTTTTCCTACTGGATAGTCCACCTGCTTGCGGATCTTGTTCAATGTCGTCGTCTTCTGCCTGAGGTGGCCCAGACATATCCTGTGCGGAGTTATCGGAGTTGCGTCCAGTGAACCACGAGTGAATGGCGTCGTACACCGTGCGGTCAAAGTGACGTGGAAGTGCCAGTGCTCCTCTGTACTCCTCTCGTTCATCTGGCGACATGGACCAGTAGTCCTTGTTGCCAGCACGTGTATTGTGCTCGTAGATAGCCTTATACTCTGGTAGTATATTTTCCCACCTGCAGGTTGTGGCAATTGTTAGTAACAGGTCTGCGCCCAAAGCAAACAACTTGGCAAGAAGTATCATGAAATCAGCAATGCATAAACAAACTCGGACACAAGCTTGGGGAGAAGATTGAAGCCAGGCATGGGTAGGACAACACAGCTGGTGGTAGTGACATGAAACCAGTCTGGTCCGCCGCACCTGTGCTTGCATTGCTTGGCCGACCTGCCGATATCCATGGCTGCTGCAAGCTGGGCCCACTTTTGATTGGCAGTTAGCGACGCCTGCTGCGGGTCTCCAGCTCGCTTGCGCATGTGCTCTTCCCGCTTTGCTTGTATAAGCAACAGTGTTTCATCAACCTGCCACCGGCGACCTCGTATTCGCACTCCATCTACTGGTACAGTACGTCATAAGGCAAGTAGCAATTGCAAGTCTCCGCTCAGAACCAGTTCACTGATCAAGCCACTGTGTGTACTAACATACCAAATTCCTCCTCTTCAGCTTCATTTCCCCAACCACCACCATCACCGTTCACAACGCCCCTTCCCCGGCCCCTGCCGCGACCTCGCCCTCTGCCTCCTCTGAGGGTATCCGTACCCCTGCCTCCACCAAGTGGCGTGCCGACTGGTGTTTTACCTACGTTCTGCACAGAAGGCAACTTCTTGAGCGCAAAGACTTTCATGCTGTTGGTGCATACGAACACATCGAGCAACATTGCTACGAGGCACATAACGCGCACCATTCAGCAGGCCTTGCATAAATCAATCGCTACGCAGTACTGCGCATACTTGCTGGCAACATTGGCGTCATGCACAGCTATGTGCTGTTCATCAGCTGCAACACTCCTAGACGCACAGCAATGCATTGCAAGACTTGTTTGAACGCGTCACGGAGTGCTTCTAAGTATTGCAAACCACGCACTTAACAGCAACACAAGGCTGTCACTGGCGCAGACCCCAGCAAAGCAGTGCATTGCTTAGGCTATGCTCTTCTCCAAGAACTTGCTTGCATCATTTCTCACGCCGTGCCACGCAAGAAATGATACCGTCAAGCAGCAAGCAGACTGTACTTGTGAATAAGCGGCTTGAAACTTGTTAGCGTTTTGAAGCATTGTCAAGTAAATGCAGATAATGCTACGGCCGCTTGGAAGGAGATGCTACGACCGCTGATGCAATCTGAATAGCGTACCTGGTAGTCGAACAACTCGTTGCCAGGCATGCGCTGAACGTTCGCGACGCCAACAGGCGAGCTATCAGGCGCTCCCCGGCCGCTGCCAGCAGCGCTACCTCCAGCAACGCTGGCAGGCCCCTCCGCCGCCCCGCCAGCGCCCCGGTACTCAGCTCCGCCAGCAGACCCCGACACGCCAGCCACCATGGCACCCATTCCCACAGCCGGCTCCATTGCCGGCCCCCATGCCCCGCCCCCAACGACGCCCACGCCCTCAGCCATGCTCCTAGCCACACTGACGCCCGGCGCTAAAACTAAACCCTAACCATTAAAAACCAGACCCTAATCGGTACACAAACGGCTGAGAGTGTCCGGCCAGCCAAGACTTTAACTACCGTCATTGGCGTGAACCGCGTGTGAGCCACAGCGTGAGCGATGGCCGCACAGTTTGCACAAATGGTTGGATTGGTGAGAGATGACGGTGATGGTTGACGCTGACGTTGTGCAGCATAACGGGCGTCCCGTTGCTGGCACCGTTAGCTGACAAAGGAAAGCTAGCTAACAATCAGTTATCTACGTAACGCACGTGTATAAGCTAACGTGTGCATGGCAGTGACTGTTTCTTATTGGAGCCCTACAGGTCGGAGGTGTAGAGTGTTGTGCTTGGCGGCATGGGCAAGGGCGGCGATGGCGGGGGTGGCGCTGGTGGAGGGGTCAAGAGAAAGCGGGGGCTTTTTTCCAAAGAACGTACGCTTATATCCTAGCTACCAGTCAACGGCTGCTGAAGTAGTCAGAGCTGGTTGTGCACTGCTGGGCTGCCAGCTCGGTTGCGTTGGAGCGTAGATATGTTTCAGTGACAGAAGGCTTTGAACCGTGTTGTCGGTTGGCATGCGCCGTGCGTCTGTTAGCGTGTGTAACTTGTCCTGCCTGGCTTGCTGCTGCTGCCTTTGCAGAAGGACCGAGCTTGCTTTTGCCTTTTGCAGTCAGGTTGATGATGTATGGTTTTGGCGACGATCCTCAGCCGTTGCAGGAGTCCGTGGATCTTGTTGAAGAGCTCGTGGTTGACTACCTGACTGACATGGTAGGCTTCCTGCAGTCACATGCAGCTTAGTTTTTGCAATAGTCTTGCAGTCTTTTGGTCTCATTCTGAATAATGAGCCGGGTCGGGAGCACGCCTGAGGTGCTGATCTGGCTGCTGTCAGAAAACATGTGCGTGCTCATCAGCCTCGTGTAATTGATGTCGGATGCGCCCGAGCTCCCAGTTGTCATCACGTATGCATGTGCAGATGCATAAAGCCTTGGATGTATCCTCGCGCCGTGGGCGTCTGCAAACAGAAGACATCATCTTCCTCATTCGAAAGGTATTGCATGCTACACCTTCCCGTACGCATGTGACACATGGGGCAAAACCATGCGAGTTGTTGCAAAAGTCCTGTCTGCTTGCTTATACCTGTTGTGCAGGACCTGCGCAAATACAAGCGCGCACAGGAGCTGCTCAGGATGTATGAGGAGCTGAAACGCGTTCGCAAAGGCTTCGAAGTCGATGAAACTGCTTTGGCAAAGGATGAGGAGTAGGGGCTTGCCAGCTGAACAAGCGCCCGTATTTTTGGATATTGGTTCGCTGCTTGCATCAAGATACGATTGCGGTATGCTTGTGCGTGATGCTTGCGGAGAATTGCATTCGACTACGCTGGACGATGTTCATTGCCTGGTACTTGGGCAAGCAGTCTGCGCTAAACCGTGCTGCAGGTAAGCATATTGTGGCTGGCAGTATGAACAGCATGCATAGAGGTACATGCAGGTACATGCAGTCTATTGATGACGTGCTCTGCTGTTCTGTATTCATAGCATGCTGCTTATCACTGCATGGCCTCTATTCCTGGCAGGTGCAGGCATGGCTGCATGGGCGATTTGCGGCTGAGCAACAGTTTTGCGGCTGCTCTCATTTAGGCCAACAGTCTGAGAGCGACCATTCGGGTTGTGCCCACCCGGGCTACGAGGATGTGGTTGCAATGCTTGCAAGTCTGAAGAGTGTGGTTACTCAAGGTGGCTACTTGAAGGCTGGCTCTTCCTCTCCTTCATTGGCAGATGACGAGACAGTTGTGCCGCTACACTCAGTGTCTGAAAGTTGTGTGGAAGGTAGTCTGTCATGTATCTGCAGGTAGCGACTTATTGTGTAACATAGGAACCGTTGGTTGGGTTCCCCCTTTGGAAGGATCTTGAGTCAAACAATCTGTTGACGCAAGTGTTACATTCACGTATTGGTAACCTCATTGGGTTCCACAAGGTGCATCCTTCAAAACGAATGGGTTCACAGTTGCATTGGCAGCTCTCTGTTGTACAAAAGAACCGGGAGGAGTTTGATAGCGTGCAACGGATGCCCACACACACAGCATACAGCACCGCCAGCAGCTGCATCCCACCAGCCAGCGCCACACACCAACATCATCATCACACACTTTCAACACGACCACCGGGCTCAACTATGCTAACTACCACTACCCCACCCTGTTGTGTTTACAAGAACATTGACAGCATTGTGCCGGTTAGTGCTGCTTCCTTGAGACCGGACCATCACTCTCAGTACTAAGCACTGCAGTCAGTGCCTACATCGTAAGATTGCGCTGACAGCGATGACTGTGATGTTGTGTGATGGGCCATTCTTGCGTACAAGCGTTGGGGTAGCGAAAAACGCAGCAGCGGAAACTGCATGGCAGAGCTGGTGGCGGGGGAGAGGGAGAGCAGGCGGGTGGGAGGGAGTTGTCGTGCTTTGCTGCTGCTACTGCTGCCTTGGCTAACACCAACAAACAGAGCCCGCGTGGGCAGGTAATGCACTACTAACACATGTATGCATGCCTAACGGGGAGGTCCAGACTAGTGTAGTGTAGTGAGGTTGGAACCAACAGTGTGTATAGCTCGGTGGTTGTGTTACAAGGTGCTTGCTGGTTGGTATGCTGTGAGTGATGTCATGCATGTTTACAACTACTGACAGCATATCCTATACATTGCGTGCTGTTGCAGTCAGTCACCAACTGCTGGTGCATGCAGGAATGGACGGCAAAGCATCAATGATTGCAGTCGTCTCCTGCCCCAAAGGGTAAGCACCACACCCGTTGACATACAGTCTACCCCGTTAAAAGACTTTGCTGTAGTGGAACAACCCCGCTACGATGATAGATCATAAAAACATCAATGGTTTGACTGGCAAATACCTTCGCTTGGTGGAATAATGTTGTACGTAATAAGACAAATGTTGCTGCATGAAAATTCTAGTGGTGATATGCTCTTATTGGGGTAGCAGTGCTGTGCGCAAGCAAGCATTTGCCCTTGTGCCCTTGTGCACATGCGAGTGCTTTGGTGCCTTAAGCCGCTACGTTAGTTACAGAGGCAATGGTTATCCCATAAAAGCGCGGTAAGATGCGGCGGCGGCGGCGGCGGCGGTTGGCGACGGCGCGGTCAAAGGTGTAGTTAGGTAGCAGTAGACGCCTTGACGGTGGGAACAGCTGCTTCAAGCTCCAAAGGGCTTGTGCTAAGGTGTGTATTGTGCACATGCTCGTGTGTATGTGTGCATTGTGACTATTACCGTGAACACAAAGCCATTGTATGCGTTTTGTAGCTCATCATGTCTGCACCATAGCCCGCCAAGCGTAGCAACGTCACTCTGAAGGACAAGAAGCGCATATTAGAGTTGTACGACGAATTGTGCGAAAACGCCAACGTTAGGCAAGCGGATTTCATTGCTAGCATTAAATCCAAGTTGAAATTGGTTATAAAACAGAGTGCATTGTCCAAGTTGCTGACTGACCGTGATAAGGCAGTTGAGACGCTAGCTCAGGGGGGTAATTTTGTTGCAAGTACCAAGCGCATGCGGCTTGCAGCACCTCCTCAGTTGGAGGATGCATGCACTGTATGCATGGTTTGAACAAGCTCAAGCTCGCAATGCCATCATCACAGACACGATACTGATAGAGAAGGGCAAAGACTTTGCTAGCAAGTCGAACATAGAGGACTTCAATGCATCACACGGGTGGGTAAATCGGTTCAAGAAGAATTGTCATGGCATCTCCGCTAAACCACTGCACGGGGAAGCAACGATGCAGATGAAGAAGGGATCGACATGGCCCGAGCTGACTTGCCAGAGATTATTAAAGAGTACGGCGCTACCAACACCTTCTACATAGATGAGAGTGGGGTATTCCACCGGGCTCTTCCACGCTGCACATTGGTCACTGCAAGTGAAGAAGCGAGAGGGGGGAAGAGAGAGAAGGATTCACAATAGCATTGTGTGTGAATGCCGACGGCTTCGAAAAATATCCCCTTTTGCTGATTGGTACGTCTCAAAGACCTAGGTCTTTTGGGAGCACACGGACTCCCATCCCCATCGGTGTGGAGTACGAGAACAACAAGAAGGCTTGGATGATTGCTGAGGGCAGGTGTTCGGCACTATTGCTAGTTGGCAACTTGAAGTCGGTTTGCGCAAACTGTCAGTCCACATGTGTGATTGTAAGTTCATGTGTGACCAAGCGTTGTCTCATGCAGATTTATGGCGCACTTTTGAATCAATCAGCTTGCCATGCAAAATGTTAAAAAGCTATCCTATTTGCAGCAAGGTCTCTTAGCTACTACTAAGGTCACCAGCGCTCATAAACTGCCAATAATGAGACTAAGCGCACGCTGCGCACACCATGTGATTTCGGCACTTCACACGCTCCTTCTGATCGCTCTACACTTGCAATTGTAGACGGCCTTTTCAATGAACAAGTGCACGCCGCGTGCGCCAACATCTGTTGTCGCAGACACTGCGCGCGCACACCGCATATGAGCAACACGGCAACTGTAGAACGCAATGTACAATGCTTGAAGAATAGACACGTAAGTTACACGTAACGTAACAGTCGCAACATGTAACCGTAGTAACTTTGCACATGTTTGATATCAATGATTTTGAGGATGCCGTCTTGCTTGGCTCCCCATCGCCCCATGAAGCGGAACCTCTTGGGCGCAGGTGGTCACTTTCAACCGGCATGCCTGCATTGACAATGAGTGGCGAATGTGTACAATCACATACACAAAGGCCAGACAGCTCGTACACCGCACAATCGCTTACAGGCGAGCAGCTTATGACCATACCCTATAGAGTGCAGTATGGCACTGATCACAGCTGCCAAGCCTATGAGCGGACCTTTGAGTGGTCTGTAAGCATAACATACATGGCCGTTTCCTCGTATGTATCAAGCCGAGTTGACCATCCTACATTGGGTCTTCACCAAGCCACTTCTTCTTGATTGCAAACAGCACAACCACTTGCATGATGCGCCTGCTTTGGATGCTACCCATCGGGCGTGGTCGCCAAAGGGAAGAGGTGCCAAACTCTCCATCAGCGCCACCTCCTTTTTCCGCCAAAATCCCATTGCCGGCCAACCTGCGCCCTTGTAGTGGTTGCTCAATGCCACGTCACACAGCCGCCAGCTGCTCCAGCTGCTCAGTATCCACTGTAACCTCGCGGACGGAGCCCTGCATGGGCACACCATGATCACAACCAGTAATGAATTAAATTGATAAACTTGCTAGCACATAGCAAACAAAACTGATTGCCTTGTTCTTGCTGCGCATCCATGTCTTCAAGTACTCTCGCCTGGCATTCCCCCATCCCAACGTGCCTATTCAAGCTGCATTCCCCGTTTTCACAGACGCAGGTGCCCATCTGGCTCATGAACATAAGTGGCCACTCAACCGTCACGCTCTGCACATGCACTCCAGCGGTTGTCACGGTCATAGGCGATTCACTTGTGCATACTTGTGCTAACTACACGCTATGCACTTGTTGACATGCAGTGACAAAACCATAGACCGTGCACCAAGTGACAATATGTCGTCTTCCTCGCAAAATATTGACAGCCAGTTGATGATCTGCACGCTGTACGTGCGGCAAGGCTTATCCACCTTAGCAATTTCAAGAATGGTGGCAATGGCCACGGGCACACATGGTTGCTTTCTTGAAAAGTGCTCTATATCGTCAAACACTTTGCCTTGGTCGTAAGCGTCTTCATGTCAACACTGTATGTACAGGGAGTATGTAAGACAACACAACACAGCATCTGCAAGTTCAGCTTGCTAAGCCGTTCAAATGTGATAGTGTTGCATTCACACATAGACCGCACCTGAATTGAAGTCATGTAGCCCGCAGCACGTCATCTGAAAGGGGGCCGTCGCTCAAGGGGCACCACAGCATAACGATCTGCGCAGGGCTATAATGGTTAGGGACGAAAACTCTGCCCCACCTTAAAAAATGGCAACGAGCAGCTGTGGCATGTCTGGCTGTTTGCTCTGCTTTAGAAACATCCGCCCAGAATTGGACCCGCTGTTCTCTAGTCTTGCCTTGGCGTTCTCGTTGTTTAACACCCCTCCAATGTTCATTAGCATTTTAAAAAATGCGCTCTAATGTGCACTGTCAAGCAATTGTTGTTAGCGACATGTCCAACAAGCTGCTTTAGTCTCAAAACCCGCATTGTCCCGGACTGTCATGCCTGTGTGTCGTTGTTGTGACCCAAGATCTCATAGACACTGCGCAAGGCCTATGAGTTATGGAACGCATTGCACCACCACCAAGAGAGACAGCAAATTATACATTGCTAAGACCTGCAGCCTCATAGCATCGATCCAATGTATACGGGTTATGCAATTCACTGCTGACCCAAAGGCACTAGATAGTGTTACAGCTTGACAAGCAGTACTTGACGACTCGGCAAACAGCGTGATAGCAACCAACTTGCCACAGTGGCAGCCGACTTACAACAACACAAATCAATAGCAAAAGGAGCTGCATATGCATGCAGACTAGCTAAGTTCAGCCAAACAGCAAGCCATCTATGTCAAATAGCATAACAATTCGGCAAACAGCGTGATATCAACTGACTTGCCACAATGGCGACATCGGCTAGCAGCAACAGCTTGAGGGCTAGCAAAGCTTGCTATATGCATGAAGGCTGGCGGGTTTCAACTAAAAAGTTACCAATCTACACAAGGCATTCAAAGCAAACCGTCATAGGATTCAACTGACTTCTTGACATGCGGAGCTCTACGCCCTCACCAAACACTCGAGGCTTTAGCCGGCTCCAGCTCTAACTCCTCACAAAACCTCTCTAGCTTAGCAATGCTGGCCTGCTGTGCAGGATACTTGCTTCGCCTATCCAAAATTCACCTCCTTCCAACTATGACCAGGTATGTTGGCCCACTGCTTGATCTCGTTGGTGAACTTGTCCATGTTTCGCACATGGGTGGGGTGCAGAGGAAAAGTTCTCCCGCAGAAGTCTGTCACCGGTTTTCTAGCCCTCTATCCTAAGGTTGAAGGCTTGATCGGCAGAAGGCACTGATGTCGCCATTGCTACACTATGCACAACGCACTTAAGCTTCCAGCTAGCAAAAGGCTCATACATCAGCCTACAGCACGCAACTTAATGCTGCTGCCATAACCAATGCCGAAGTTACACTGCGCACATTGCACAGCGCATGCGCACAACGCACATACCAAAACAACGAACACAACACACAACGAACAACCAAAACACTGTCGGAGTCTGACAACGAAAGAAACATCCAAATGAATTTAATTTTTATACCTGTGACCTAGGGTTTGTCGGAGCGGTCTATGCGATCGCCTGTGCCGCCGCCGACGGCCTGTAGGTCATGATGGTTGGTGTGCGTAAGGTAGTTTTGGCGGTGATAGCGGAGGTGTGGTAGCGAAGTGCTGGCTTGTGTTGCATAAGAGTGTAGTCCAGAGCAACTTGTTGCAGAAATCAGCAAGCTAAGAAACACCATGGATAATGACAATCTTACCGTGTCTGTGGCATTGTCGACTTCACAGGAGACTCGGAGGCAGCCTTCACACCAGCGGACTTTCTATCGGCACTGTCCCTACTGCTGCAAAACATGAAGGCGGGCCTTCAACAGCCCAACGGTAATCCTGAAATCACCCACATTAAAACTGCAAAGATCGCGCAGCACCTGCACATCAGATATTGCAGGTACATGCGCAGACGCACCAACCAGGGCGACAGGGAGATAGCAGATGAGCTGAAGGGATGGGGGATGATTTCTCCAAAGCAGTGCGGGTGCGTGTGATGTTGTGAACATGCGTTTGTTCTTATAGACTCAAAGACGCGCAAAAAATTACGTGATGTTTGTGGTCTACAAGTGCGCACAGTTTAGAGAAGCATGGTTGTATACATGCTAGTGAAGTGATATGTAGGCAAAAGACTGTATAAAAAGTTACTTACGTGAAGCATATGTTAGGGTGCGGACCCTAAAACATCCAAAACAGCGCACGGTTTCCATCTACAACGTGTGGAGAGCCACCGAAAAGTACCTGCAAAAGCATCACACTGGAGCCTTTGCATTTGTAAGCACATGCAGATGTTAGCAAAAACTGCCATTACAACTCCTTCGTTGCTAACCTTGTCGCTTGTTACACACAACAAGAAATTCTGGGATGACGCTGAGCACGATTACAATAACATCCCCATTTACCCGAACGAGCAAGCCACACCAAAACGGACAAAGCGTCAGCGGTAGCAAGGTTTAGGTGTTGCCGCTGCAAGTTGAGCGTCAGCAGCGTCAACAGCGGAGGAAATCGAGTTCGGCTTTGCTGCGGCAGTCACTAGGGAGCCACAGGAGCTCGAGGAACAACTCGAGGATGTGATGTTGGAGGGGTCGGAGGAGTCGGCGCAGAAGGCTGCGGAAGAGGTGTTGGAATTGGCAGAGCAATCTGAGGAGGAAGAGGTGAGGCCACCTGCAAAGAAGCCGAGGCATGCCAGCTGGCGAGGCATGAAAATAAAAACGTCATCGGCAACCGGATCTTTCAAAACTCCCCAAACACCTGTAAGTAACCATGCAAATACTCTTTGAGTGCTCTGATTAGGACATGTTGCGCGTCGCCTTATGTCATACGTTGAGACGGTCTGTGAGTCGTTAAATGTATATGATATCCTTACCATTTTCGTTACACACATGGTGGCGGGGTGAACCAACCTGTAGTCGATGCCCCACAAGCTGTTAAGCCAAGTACGTCAAGGCAACACCGATCAGCGCAGGCCCGAAAGGCTGTGATCAATGCTGCAGCCGAGGTCAATCAATTCACCAAGACGAGGATTAATACTGTGGAGTTGCCACCGCCATCAGAACGCTACAAGAACATTTGCGGGTGCGTCTTTGTTCGCATGGTATCATGCAGGCTGATCACATGCCATGGGCGCCAAGCTGCATGGACTGCTCAGCTGCAGCCTATGACAACTCACACCAAGTTACCGTCACTTGTTGTTTGTAGAGTGACAATTTGCTTCCCAACCGCAAGCCCATACATAGAGCGACCGGTGAACCATGGCAGCTGTGGATGAACGGTCCAATTCCCATAGGTGAATTCTTCCATTTCGCTGGCAAAGAGTTCGTCATCAAGCCTTTCTACATCCCTGGCGCAGGGTTGGGCTTGTTCACCTGCCATCCTATTATGAAGGGTGAACGCATCATGGTCTTTGACGGCAAGTGGTACTCCTACCAAGAGAATAAAAAGACATTCCCTTAAAAGGAGCACCAGCACCATCAGCGATACCATCTGCAGGTCATTAATGACGTGTCACGCCGCCAGAGCCTAGTCATTGATGGCCACCCTCGCTATGGGAACATAGCTGGCTTCCTCAATTCTAGCTACGATACGCAGCAGAAACCCAAGGTGGGTTACCTATTTGATATTTAACCTAGCTGAAAGCAAGTGCGCTGAGCTTACACGCATGCCAGAAGGACTATTCCTATTGTTAAGACAGATAGAGTCCACAACAGAACAACTGAACGAACAGAGGGTATGTTTGTGTTTAAAAAGGTGATAAAATATAAGTGTTAAACTTGTTCAAACCGGTGGTTTTAATCCGCACAAACCTATCAAAAAGTGTGGCGTAAGGCAGAGACTGCAATTCGACAAGGCCTTCAAGAGATGGCCGCTCAGGACGCCATAATGACACGGTGTAACGGAGTGCTACCTATGGAGGATTACATAAGGGTTCCAACGCCCTAATACAGCCAATCAAGCTGTATCAGGGCCGTTAACCTAGTGTCAAGGCCCTAATGTAATGTTACTTATGTGTAACATTGATATCGACACGAGACATGAGTCTCGTGTGGATATCAGCTGTATGCCGGCACTGCTAATGCCGCGGTAGCCAAAGAATCTTCTGCTCCGGCAATTGCCCCTGGCGGCGGTGTCGACGGCCTGGCTGGTGGCGGTGTTGGGGTAAATGATTAGAGGGGGCGGTAGCACCCCTCCTTGCATTGGTATTGGAACACAGGCGGCGAGGGGCATGTGGGAGGGGAGGCGGCAGGCAGCGGCGGCGGCGGCAACTCGTGGTAGTTATTAGATGGTTGTAGATGTAACTAGCGCTGCTGCTGGTGCTTAACTTGCCTAGCCTAGTTTGCTTTGCCTTGCCTAGCTTAGCCTAGCTTGCCTTGCCCTGCCTAGCCTGGTTTGCTGTTATAGGAGGCGGCCACACAGGCAGTTTACCCCCCCCCCCCCCCCCCCCCCCCCCCCCCC